>CAWYPN010000191.1:0-23170 GCA_963966035.1 Acleris laterana
GGTATCTGTATTGTATAGAATTACTTTAATTAAAAACGAATCACATATTTAATTCCTTACCTACTTACATACTTATATTTTATTGTTAGCATAAACCTATATACATTAACATCAGTTGTAACGTTAATATATTAAACATGAGTCTAACGAAGGCTTGTATTTTTGTTGTCAATCAAGTTGGCAGGTCCCAGTTGGCTTTTGATATTTTAATTGGTGTTTAGCACTGGATGAACTATCGGGTTTCTTTTGACTTCTCTGCAATCAATATACCAGATATTAAGGTGGTTGTAGATAGAGAGAGATCGTCTATTCTTAAACTTATCGCCCCTCCAACTTGTTCACGCTCTATGTGGATTTGTCGTTAAGTAGGCGTTGAGTTTAAACTACAGTCTGTGATCGAATTCGAGATCAAAAATGTAAACAAACCGATTGCCATCATAAAAAAATAAATCCAAGAGATGATGACTTTAAAATCAATAAAATAAAAATGAAAATTATAATATTCAGAGTTATATAATATTGTGTGAAGAGTTAAAAATATTTCACTTAGCTAAACAGTAAATATACTTTTTTTTATTCCGTATTTATGCTGTTTGAATAAAATATATGGAGGTTTAATTTATGCCACTGGCAATGGTAAGAAGTTTCAAACATTTGGTTCGTAATTATAATAATTATAATATTATTGTCTATTAAGTATTCAGAGTTAATAGTTTTTCTTTAATATTTCTAAGGTGCATACGGTCGTACGGTATTCGTAAGCCGCGTTTTCACTTAGTGTTCTGAATAAACATTTGTTTAGAGCAAATGATTGCGGTTCTGCCGATGTTCGCTCAAAGTAGAAAATATCTGTTTTCATTCAATGAGGAAATGAACAATTGTTTAGAACAATATTGTACCGAACGAACGAACGAAGTTCGTTGGCGAAGTTCCGTTTTCACTAGTCCTCCGTACACGATCATCGTGAATTTAAAACAAAGATCGGACACCCACCGAGCACGTACAACGCCGAGCGAATGCTCAGAGCAGCAGCTCGCTCGCCACAGACGTCGTTTTCACTGAATGAATGAGTGAGCGAGCAATCGTCCGTCGCGTCCAGCCGATCATCACTGAACAAGCACGTTCGCTCGCTCAAGTGTTTTCATTTACGCACGAACGAACGATTGCTCGCTCAGAACTGTTCAGAACACCAAGTGAAAACGCGGCTGTAGACATACCCTTATAATCTGTGGGCATTCGTTTTTTGACATCTGTCGAATGAATGTGCTTCGCTTCTTTTTTTTTCGTTTATCCTTTGGTATCGTTGCTTTCTGTTGTTTAGTATTTGTTTCTTATTAAGTTTTGGTTTTATTTTCACCCTATATTCCAGTCATAATGATTACACTGGACTGAACTGACTAAACTAGAATGGACTAACTGTAGGTGCCTAAAAGTCTTCCAGCCAATATCTTACTGAAAACCATGTAGGTTATATTTGCTGGCTAAAATTCATACATTTAAAAAATTACATTTGAAAAATAAGGTTGCATACCCCTGGAATGTCACTTTGACATTGACAATTGTATGTTTATATTTTTGATCTCGAATTCGATCACAGACTGTAGACGATCTCTAATAAACGATCAATCATATCGCTGCTTTTTATTGGTCAAGACAGTTCAACACAAAGAGTTTGAAATACCGGGCAAGAGCATGACAGCCCATGCTCAGCGTAGCACAAAAAATATTTAAAACTTTTTTTCATAATATTTTCATAATAACTACAACATATTCAAAGATCGTGAAAATCGAAATTGATTTAGCGGGTGAGAATTGTGAGAAACCATTATTGGCCAGGAGCTAAATTAGTATGTTTTTTTTGACATCTACGAGGGTTGCTATGAATATTGTTAGTTAATTAAAAACCATTCATTTTTTTTATAAATTACTTTAATAATTTTCAAAATATACTCCTCCAAGTTCAATACATCGCCTCATTCTATAAAACCAATCCTCAAAACATTTAATAAATGCGTACTGCGGAAGGTCAAAGAAAAGTCGCTCAAATTCTAGTACTGCCTCGTTCGAGTGCATAAAAGTCTGGCCACGCATCATTTTCTTTATAGTGGGGAACAAGAAATAGTCGCACGGGGCCAGGTCAGGACTGTAGGGTGGATGCGACACCAGCTGAACACCTTTACTGGTCAAAAAATCCATTGTTATTGCCGCGGTGTGTGCAGGTGTATTATCTTGGTGAAAAAGAATTCCATGAGTGCCGCTCTTTGGACGATCCTCACCAAGTCTGTCAAATGCCTGGGGTAAACAGACCTCTGTGTACCACTGGCTAGTAACTGTTCTTCGATCTTCGAGTTGAACTACAGCTACTGGCTCCCCGCGGCGAAAGAAAACGGCGATCATTTTTTTGTTCATACTACGGCCACGAACAATTTTTAATGGCGGCCCGTCTTCCTCAAACACCCATTGCATAGATTGTTGCTTTGTTAGAGGGTCATAGCAGTATATCCAGGACTCATCAGTAGTAAGGATATTAGAAACCTGTTGGGAATTGCCTCCGTCGAATTTTTTGAGCATAAACTGGCACCAATCTACTCGCCGGGTTTTTTGCTCTTCGGTCAGCAAATGCGGTATCCAACGCAAAGCGACCTTCCTAACGCCAAGATCATCATGTAAAATGCTTGAAACTGCGGGTGATCCAATACCAAGTTCATGCTCTATTTCCCGATGGGTAATATTTCTGCGTTCTTTAATCAACCACTCGGCTTTGATCACGTTTTCTGGCGTTACAGCAGTCGACGGCCGTCCCGGTCTCGACTCATCTTTGAGGCACTCCCGACCCCGCTTAAACTCGCTGTACCAATTTGAGATTGTGGCTAACGATGGAGCAGACTCCCCAAATGCATCGTTTAAATTTTTATTAGATTCCTTAAAGGTTAAGTTCCTTTTGTAGTCGTAGAATATCATAGCACGAAACGATTCTCGCGACAGCTCCATTGCAAGAAACAAAACTGGACTGACATTTTCAGCAAAAAAAAATTAAAAAAAGTTGTAAGCGGCCAGTATCAAATTTCATTTTACAAAGAGGTTAATAGCTAAATTACCCTTAATTTGCCATACACTTTTCAAAGTAAATGTTGTTAGTTTTTATACAGCTAAAAACTTTCGTAGCAGCCTATGTACTTGCAGACCTACCTCACATAGTCATAATAAATAAAAATATTTTTGAATTTCTTTAATTTCCTTAAATATATACTTTACTAACTTTAAATTTTTAGGGTTCCGTACCCGAAAGGTGTCAAACGGACCCTATTACTAAGCCCACGCTGTCCATGTGTCCGCCTGTCCTAACATTAAAGTGCTAACCTGTATCTTTAGAACCGTAAGAAATAGCAGTGTTGTTTTGGAATGTGATATTACGGCGGATTTCCTAGCAAATATATTTTTTAAAGAAACAAAACCAGGCAAGAGCTTGCCAGAACATACTCAGCGTAGGTTTCCGAAGCCGTTAGTTACAAGTGCACAGCTTTAGCGGTGGGAGGACCTTGTGCAGAGTCTGCCCGTATTACTGCCATCATCTTATCCTATTGCACCAAAACTATCTCAAAAAACAACAAGTATGTTTTTTTTTAGGTATTTGGCCAAGATGATTTTAGTTGGTATAATCAATTTAGTCGCCTGTCTATCAGAATCAAACATTTAAAATCAAAATTTACATTTCTGCAGATATAAACTAGCGTCCTTTGTCAGATGTTTAAAGTCCTCAGCTAGTCCATTGTACCTGGTGACGGGGAACTCGATAACCATGTGGCGTACGGTTTGTTTCGGGTCTCCGCACTCGCACGCCGCTGACTCACACCATCCCCATTTATGCCAAAGATATGTGCAGTTTCCGACTTCAGTCCTTAGGCGATTTAGTCTGCCGCTTTGCATTAAACCCCTTGGGCCGCTCCCGAGTGTTAAGCTCAAAGATAGTGTTGCCTGCTCTGTAGTGCTGGGCTTTCCATTCTTTTATCCACGCTTCGGTATCCTTCCATGCGGGGCCGCGTATGTGAAATGTTTTACCTGGCGGGTTTTGGGATTTGAGTCGGGTATTGCTGAGTTTATCTAGATCTTCGTGGAATCGCAGCAGGGTATTTTCAGTAATTTCTGTGAACTCTCGTGCTAGGCATTTCTGTCTGCGTACGAGTATGACCGGTGGTGAAATATTGCTGAGGGCCGGGAGCCAATAATTAGGTGTTGACTTAATGCAGCCCGAGATAATCCGCATGGTGTGGTTAAGCTCCACGTCCACTTTGGCCACGTGTGCGCTGTTCATCCAGACAGGTGCACAGTATGCCGCCGTCGAGTAGACGAGGGCCATAGCAGTGGTCTTTAAACAGGCAGCGCTGGCACCCCATGATGTTCCTGTTAACTTCTGGACAGTCAATCGGAACGTTAGGTTCTTTTAGGTACGTGTTACTCTTTAACTAATTTATATCTTTGAAAAAAAAGTTTATATTTGGTATCAACCAACCAGAATACAGCTAGTTTAAAATCGACCAATCAGGTAACAGAATTCATTTCTCTAAGCATTAGGTGTTCTTTTTAGTCCCTATTTCACAATCGTTAAAATATGACTAAATCGATTATGCAACGCTAAGCTTTGGCAGGCAGGGATAGACTTTTCTCTGGATTATTCTGCGGACATATTATGTATGTTGTTATATTAGTGTTCGTGACTATATAAATGACAGATAAGGACACAGAAGGATAAGGATACAGGAGTAGGAAAAAAAAAATACGGCGGCCAGATTTTTTGCATTGCAGCATTGCCATTTCGTGTTCTTCCATTTACGAGGCGCCTATATATATATACTCGTATATATCTCATCCGACAGTCTCATCGAACTAGGTTAAGTGTCTTGGACTTAAAGTGGGGAATATAGGGTAGATAAGAAATGAAAAAAACCAGCCAAGTTTCGTGTAGGGGAACTACTTACCCTAAAATCCTTTTTTTTATGATTTTATTTTACCACTTTGTCGGCGTGACTAATATGTATAGTCCTGCCAAACCATACGGGTTTTCTTTAAATGTATTTTTATAATATTTGTAGTATCGTAAACTAAACATCAAATTTGGTATGATTATAGTACAAACCCAAAAGAAAAACCACTAATTTATACTAAAAACCGGTCAAGTATGAGTTGGGCTCGCACTATTTTTTTATTTGATAAAGAACTAACATTCAAATTGAAATACAATAGCAGCTACTGCGCGGCAGTACGGAACCCTTCTTGCAACAGTTTGACTCGCACTTGGCCACTTTTTGTAACCTACATGTATTTGACTTGTACTTAAAAAGACTCACCAAAGGTGCAATGACAGGTGGCGGCGGTCTTCCAAGGGAATGGTACTTGGTGGTGTCGACTGTAGCATTGGCTTTGGGCGCCGCCCCCAACGCGGGCAGGCACTGGAAGGGTGGTGCTGGCTGCCACATGCTGCTCGGCGGCGTGGGTGGGCTGCGCCCGGAAGCCTCGTGCCATGGAGAAGAAGAGAGAGTTTCTGGAAATCGACCGTTAACAGCAATTAGCATAGTCGGTAGTGCGCTGCCTACGAAGCTGGCGGCCGGCCGTGGCAGGACGGGCGCACTCCGCGCTATTGCCTACAAAATGTGCGGCCTGGCACGCGCGGCTAATAAGTGTCATGCGCGCGCTCGTCTTGACGCGCGCTGTAAATGTACTGCCAAAGTAATTCGAGTTTTGTTTGTGTAAGTACCCAGGCCATACGTATGCTTCAATAATGTCAGGAATGTCGACTTGTCATTATTTAGAATTTTACACTATCGAAGGCCTGCCTAAGGATATCGAAAGGTAAAATTATGATTAATATTATTTATAAGTATAGTCTTTATAACTTCGATCTAGGTAGGTACAAACAGCAACACACTTAACTGACCATTAAAGACAGAGCACATAGAAAATGATAACGATTGAAAGAGATAAGTAGGTATATACGAGTATGTATCATGTCAACTTCAAATCAAATAACGATTGCATATGTGTGACATGCCTTTCTTTCTTTTGTTTGACAAAGGATTTATTTTTTCGATTTAGTTTCGAATAACGAGTGACAGGGATGGAGCTAACGTGACTTCGAACTTCAGTTCTTAAAGTAGGGCCCCAGACTGGTCCAACTTCACAAAGACGCGTGAATTTGTCACAATCAAAATTAAACTTTTGGCTCATAGTGCAGTCATTGAAGCGAAAAATACGGTCTTACCTCCGAATTTTTTTACTGTGAACCGATTTGCATGAAATTTTGGAATTAGGCTCATCTTACCCTTAACTTCAAAAGTGAAAATGATTTGAACTCCGCCTATTATTTTTAAGGGGTGTAAACAACCCCTTAATGGAAAAATTGACATTGAGCCATTTTATCGCTAGAAAACATGTCTAATAGTAAGTGGTGAAATTGTAAAGTGTTTTCTAACATAATTACCTCATATTAAAATCATTTTCAACCCCTTGAAAATCTTACAACCCTTGCAAACAACCCCTAAATTGAAAAAATCACAAAAAAATACTTTGGTATGACATAAAATGATGTAAGTATAGAGTAAGTAATATTTTATATTCTCTATAATAATTATCAAATTGATGATACAAAATTGTAAATTTTTTTTTTTTATAAAATGAAAAGGATTTAAATATTATTCCACACTCTCGAAAATGATTATCATATTCTTAAGCTTTTCTACCCTTAAAACTACCCCTAAATTAAAACAGTAAATATATATGATTACTGCTACCATTTTTTTTTTATGAGCATGTTTAATTTGAAACGTCCAAATTCGTCAAAATTCGCGGCCTTACCCATATAAGAACGTTGGTATGTATTCATGCCTACGTTTCCAAAATATATGAGCCATATTATGTATATATATATATACACATTACAATAGTTTTGGGTCTCTATTATACTGCGTACTTTCACATTGCTCCAAATATTCACACTCCGAAATTTTCAGTTACTAAGTAGAAAAAAATATGATAAGTTTTTGGACCATAACTCCTTCAATTTTCATGCTATGACAATTTATAAAAAACCATTGTAAAGGTAATTACGAGAGCTACAACATCCTTCATTGCAATATATAGTAAAAGACCTTTTTCTAAAACGGTGAAGGGTTAAAGGGCTTAAGAGAGGCTGTGATTGCGCTGCCACGCGCTCTTTAAACAATCATATCTCCGTCATTTTATGTTTGACAGAAAAAACAAAAAAACCAAATTGTCTTTTATCCCTACACTTTTATACGCATCTGTCGTCATTTTTGAGATATTATGAAAAAAAGGTGGGTGTTTTAAGAATTTGAAATTTTTTATTTATTTTTAATCGTGACTTTTTTGAAAAATATGTGTCCTGAAGCAGCCAAACTGATACAATCTATCAAACTCTTCATAATAAAGTTAATTCTAGGCGGAATAAGATTAATTTTAATTTTGGTGGAAATGGCACTTATGAAACCCATTGATTTAAAAGAAAAAACATTAGATGCTCCTCTTATTTGCAATACAGCTCACTTATTTTACGTGCAAAAGACTTTTAATAGTGCTCATTTTAAAGCTTATTTCAAGCACTACAAAACCCTTTTTTATTAGAATGCATAAAATGCATCTGCTCGCCGCTAGATGGCATTGACCACATCGATTAAATTTCAGACAAAATAAAAAACGGCTTTGATCTTTAATATCTAGCTTAATATTGCACTTAGAATACTTTATAAAAAACCAAATTATTCATTTTTTTACCTGCTACAATTTTGTTCTTTATAAAATTTTCGATAAAACGTATATTTTTGGAGATATTTGCAAAAACCGATGAAAAACGTGAAAAAAATGCGAATTGTCAATTGCCATTAACTTGAAAAGTATTGGATTTTTCGAAAAACTTTATTGATGATTTTTTGCTTAAAATTAGGCCTTCTATCGATATTCAAGGTTATTTTGAAGAAAAAAACAAACACCCCCGAGAAGTGGTGGCAACCACAATTTAGGGGTTGTTTGCAAGGGTTGTAAGATTTTCAAGGGGTTGAAAATGATTTTAATATGAGGTAATTATGTTAGAAAACACTTTACAATTTCACCACTTACTATTAGACATGTTTTCTAGCGATAAAATGGCTCAATGTCAATTTTTCCATTAAGGGGTTGTTTACACCCCTTAAAAATAATAGGCGGAGTTCAGATCATTTTCACTTTTGAAGTTAAGGGTAAGATGAACCTAATTCCAAAGTTGTATGCAATTCGGTTCACAGTAACAAAATTCGGAGCAATAATGCTTCAATGACTGCACGATATAATTAACTGCCTACTTATATTGTTACTTAATCTATTGACGCATATCTTTAATACCTATGCTCATTCATACATTTCTTATTTGATATTGCATTTTCGCCCGAAAAATGGAGTGTCTAGATGTCGTCGCACTCGTCGCCCGATCATATAATTCACCGGATCATGAAATTGTTGCATACCTAAGGTTAGGTTAGGTTATTTCGTGATGTGCCTATTATCCTATTAATATCACGATATGGCTAATTATACGGTCAGGCGACGACAACTAAGTATAAAACTATGATTAACTTTAAAATGTGATAATGGTGAAAATAAGTAGTTCTGTTTTAATCACAGTATACTCATACTCATACTCATTTATTTATAATATTATAAAATATTACATGTCAAAATAATTACAAAACTTTGGTTATGTCATAGTTAGTTGCATTATACTCGTAGTAGGTACTTTAGATAGTATTCATATTAAGTTATACATTACACAATTAGAAATTAAAAGGTCATTTTATAATTAATTAGTCTAAGATGAATTCATTAAAATCGTAGAAGGAATTGTCAATTAGCCATTTCCTTAACTTATTACAAAATGCTGCATTGCTTTCTAAGTTTTTAATGTGTGAAGGTAGCCTGTTGTAGACCTTCGGTCCTAAAATGTGCATAGTTCTGGTCGACTTGGTCAGTCTGGAGCGTGCGATTAGTAAGCGATTTGTGGATCCTAGTCGCGTGCGGGTCAGTGTTCTAGTAGGAAAACTATCTATGTTACACCCAACGAATTTAGCTACATCGTACACGTACTGAGAGGGTAGCGTTAGGATTCGTTGAGTCCTAAAGAGTTCTCGTGCAGGGGTACCAGGTGAGGCGGAAGAAATGATGCGAACGGCGCGCTTTTGTAGGACAAAAACACGTCGCCATTCCGCTGCAGTGGCCCACAACTCGAGTCCGTAGCTCATCACCGAGTGAAACAACGAGAAGTAGCTTGATCTTAGTTGTTGTTGTGGTATAACCTTTGCAAGCCTACTTAGAGCAAAGCAAGCACCGGAGAGTTTGTTACACAGAGTGTCAATGTGTGCGTCCCACTTTAGAGCAGAGTCAAGAGTGACCCCCAGAAATTTCGTGTCGTGAACTTGTGGGAGTGTGACTCCATCGATACTAACACACAGAGGTCTAGGAGGTCGACCGCCCAGGTTGATGTGTATTACTTGTGTCTTGGATATATTTAGAACTAAGCCATTAGTTATAAACCATTTTTGAAGTTTAAGAATATCAGATATTATACATTTCTCTAGGTCACAAATATTTTTAGCCGTAATAACATCACACGCATCATCAGCAAATAAGTACATGTCGCCATCCACTACTTCAGGTAGGTCATTTACTTGAATTAAGAAACAGATTAGCGAGCGAGGATCCCTGGGGAACGCCTATGTCTACGCTGCCCTCATTCGATTTTACTGTTCCATTATTAAGTACGACTGTCTGTCGCCTGTCCTGTAAGAAATCTAACATTAATTTGTGTGCCGGACCTCGGATTCCTATGTGTCGGAGTTTTTTAGCTAGAACCCCGTGGTCACATAGGTCAAAGGCGCGGGTCATGTCGCACAGTAGAATGGCTACATGGGACAAGTTTTCCTTTGCATCCATTATTTTGTGAACCGTTTCACGTATAACCGTTACGCAAGATCTGTTTTTTCTATACGCATATTGTTTAGGACTCAATAAGTCAAACTGTTCTAAAAATGTTGAAAGGCGTCTAGACAAACCATTCTCAAAAACTTTACCAACTGCCGGTATAATGCTAATTGGTCTGAAGCTTTGAATGTTATCCGCTGGCCCTTTGCCTTTATAAATGGGAACAACCTTAACATTCTTTAAAACGGTTGGGTATTCTCCGCGTTTTATTAATTCATTAAAAATTATCGTGAGTTGATACAATAAAATAGGTAGGCTAATCTTTAATAATTTTGTGGATAAGTTATAAATATCGCATGTGTTTTTGCACGCAACGTCTTTTGTTACAATGTCGTGCAATTCTTTTTCAGTAAACGGAGTTAGATAAATGGACACATTACTTGGATCAGTTGAATTACGTAACAAGTGCGCGGCGCCTGACGGGGAGGCGGTAGGTCCATTCACAGTTGATGCGGCGGACAGAAAAAAGTTGTTTACTTCATTCGCTAACTGGTTTGATGATTTGTTTGCCGAATCAGTACTGTTTCTAAGCATGTGCAAGCAACAGTGTCGCGTCGATGGTTTGCGACCTGTGTACTGGTTAACTATGTTCCATAATGTTTTTTGTTGATTATGGCTGTTACTTAAAATGTTGCAGTAGTACTGGCGCTCAGCGTTTGCCATGGATTCTTCGAGTTTTATTGTGAGTGAAAGAGTAAACAGCACTAGCCGTTTTTCATTGGGTGTTTTAATTGATAGGTTAACTAGGTTATTAAGAAGTTGTTTTTGCATTATAATTTTGCTGGTTATCCACGGACAAGTGTTTCGTTTTCGATTTTGTTGTTGTTTAAAAGGAAAACAAGTGATAGACGCGTTATTAAAGATATTAATAAGTGACTTAAGATGCTTTATTGGGTCATACTCGGGTTTGTTAAACAGGCTATCCCAGTCGATTGAATAAACAATACTCTTGAAATTATGTAATTGGTTCTGTGAAAATGTTCTCGTAAAGGAATTTTGTGATCGATCCAAGTTTAAAGTGATTATGATCTTTTGTGCGTGATGGTCAGACAGGTGAGTATTTATTGATAAATAGATAACTTTATATGCATTCATTGTGTGGTTTGTATAAACGTGGTCCAGGCATGTGCTTGATGGGCCGACCTCTCGAGTAGGAAAATCAATGATTTGTGTGAAGCTGTACGACTTGACCAAGTCCACCATGGTACGCTTGAGTGTAGAATTGGAAAGGAAGTCTACGTTAAAGTCACCTAAGACTACTACAGCTTTATTCTCATTTGACAACCTAATTAATAGGTTTTCAAAACATGTCATAAAAGGTTCAACACTATTTCAATTGGAGCGGTACAGGCAGACTACAATCGTGTTTGATTTAACTAGCTCTATACAAGATATTTCACAAATATGTTCTACAGACAGATTACAAATGTCATTACGCTCCTTATAGAGTAACTCATTAGAAATATATATAGCAGAGCCGCCGTGTTCAATTGATACTCTGCAATAAAAAGATGCTAATTGATAGGAACACAAAGTTACATTTTTAATTTCATTTTGTTTGAGCCAGTGTTCAGTCAAACATAATATATCGCATTTCATTTCGTTGTTCAGCAATAGTTCGAGGTGTTGAGTTTTTCGGGAGAGACTTCTTACATTTTGTTGACAAATAATTAGATCATTACTTATCTGCTCCTTACTAGATTTCGTTTGTGTCTTGTGCGGGTTTGTGTTTAGGTCTTGGTGGGTGACGGAACAGAAAGGGCTGCCACTGGTTTATTGTTACGTGAATTGGCCACGCCTCAGGGGTCGTAAGATGGTCATAGACTGAGGTCGGGATTCCAATTTTGTAGGACTTGTAATCATCTCTTTTAGACGGAATCTGTTCTACCGTGTATTGTGCGGGTTTCACTGAGTTCAAGTGTTCATTAACACTTTCAGGTGACGATGACTTACTGAAAAAGCATCCATGTACATATTTCACTAGGTCAACACCGTTTAATGATGTGTTAGTGGCCGTTCCTTTTATTATTAGTTTTGATGTTTTTTTGCGTTTATAGGAAACTTCTTTCCACTTTGATTCGTCTATATTATGAAAAAGTGGTGAGTCACATTCCTTTTTTGAACTTGCGTTTTGCAACGGCGTTATACTGTTGTCATTTTGAGATGACACAGGGGTAAGAGTAGAGTTGGTCTCACGGTTTTTGTCACTCGTTGGCGTGCCGCTCTGCAGCGTGTCCCTATTGGTTGTAGCACTCTGCGGTGGCTCCTTATTGGTTGTTGAAACGGTGTCACTTGTTTGCGATTTAGCCACTGATCGCGTTAGCACTCGTTTTATTGGTGGAGTACTTACTTGCTTTTTTTCTTCTAACTTCGTAAGTTGGTCGGATAAAGTTTGAAATAATTTCTGCTGATCCGAAAGCTTTTTTGTCAATTCTTGCACTATAGCGATGGTAATTTCATGTTCTTTTTTCACTGCACAAAGGATGTCCTTATATTTTTTGAAGAACACTTCATTTTGCGGGCCAGGCATTGTTTTTGAATTAAAATTCAAATTAAATTTAGACAGCGAGAAGTTACCGTGACACTTCACGTGACGTATAATTTTTATTTTATATAAAAACGTAAAATTAATATGGACTGTGCCCTCCACCATTATTTAGGACAAGATCCATCCTGGACTTCGCGTTGTGCACCATGTTCCAACTTATATTGACACTTTCAAAATTTCTTTATTTTGGACGTCACTTGGATCCCAATTGATAACTATTTGCCCAGAAATCTGTCCAGCAGTTTCAGCATAAAGAAGTAACTAACACGCAAACTTCCGCATATTAGTGTAATTTAATGTGATGTAATTATTGTTACAGTTGGAGGAAGATAAAGAAAACTACATGTTTTGGAAATTGATCTCTTCCAGTGAAAATATTCATGTGCGGCTTAAAACACGTGTACCAACATCCATGAGAACACCTCTAGCAGCAGACAATAATGTAATGAGTTATCTAACATTCCAAGTTGCTCAGGGACTACTATTAAAGCAACACGAGAAATAGGCATCGTCTAGCTCGTGGACTGACTAAATAAATAAGACTGACAGATTGTTTCATTTGAAGTATTTAAATAAACTTTATGTTCTTTGAATAAGAATCAAGTGTCGAGCATTGGTCCTTTGTCGAGTCATGGTGCCGTTACCTTATATTATTATTTTGTATTTGTTAAAGTTATTTTTATGCATAGAATAATAATAAAAATATGTATTAATCGGCTTTTCTTGTTTTTACGAACTTGATTAATTAAAAAAAAATAGTTTCACGTAAACAAAATAAAAACACTATGATCAAAGTTAAACCACGAATGCGATTACTTTGAAACCCCTATTTATTTGAATGAATATCTCAAGTAAACCCGATGAAAAGCAAGTAAAATCTGAAGAAATATATAATAGATGTTGTTATTTTTCGATATCACCAATTAGATTTGCTTAACATAAGACACCATTCAAACATGCGTTTTTGCTTTAACATAGGTATAGGTACTACTTAAGCATTTATATTTTTTCGATACGACTAACAGTAACACGCGCTACTTTAACTTTCTTAAGGAGCAACTATCGCTGTTACCAATAGCGAAAAAAAAAATATGGAGGCGTATTCCAACTCCTAAAACAATACATGTTTGTGTGAAATGGTATTTGCTATCGAAGTCACCGCGTAAATCAAAGTAACCTCGGTTTACGACACACACTGGACGAAGACTTCCGACTTGAGAGAATGGTCCGAAGACCTTAGAAAAATAGTTTGAGTTGTATTGGATTGATTTATCTCGGTCAAAGTTATAATTATTTTTTTTGGACCATTGCATATGTTATACGAATCACAGTACCTTATCTTATCTTACAGATGGGCCCTTTTGGATGCACTTCGACCGCTTTAGTGCAATTACCATCCTACATACTCAGCTGTTCGAATGTGCAGGTTTCTAAACGATGTTTTACTGTATACCACATAGCTTTACATTTATTTTTGTTGTATTTAATGTATTTATTATTGCTGATTGGCTGAGCTTTACGTACACATGATTAAATATTGGATTGTATTGTTTGAAGTTAAATTTTCTTCAGTGTACCTATATTAGGTTTCTATAAGTGCAATAGATAAAATGTAAAAACAGCTTTACATAGGGACGGCTAGTTATCTAACAACTCACTAATCCAAAAAAACAACATTGCTCACCCGAGTTTGTTAGTGGAGCCAAATCCAATAAGAACACAGCATTCTCCTTCATGACTTGATGGTCGAATTCTGGCGATGATTCAGTTTGTTCGTAGCCCACGTCAGACCCCGGTGTGGTCTTCGACTGCTTGACTGACGATACTGCTCTTAACGTTTTTTCTCGACATTTCTCACAGTAAATGTACCAAAGTTGGTACGCTGCAACAAGGAAAATTAGCCTCACGGTAATTGCCAGAATGGCTAATCGTCGCGGTTTTTTCAAACTGCTAGGCGTGGGGCGCTCGGCGATGAATAGACAACCAGGGGCCTATTATACGAAAATTACAAGCCTAATAATTCCCGTCCATGGAGTAATATTTTTTACAAGTATATGTTTTACTTAGCTATTATAGTAACATACTAGGTAGTTGTTTGTCAAATAGTAAATACTAGGATTACCAAAGATCCTACCCAACTCGTTAATATAATTTGAAATCAAAAACATAAACACACAGTAGATGTCACAGTGACATCTGCGAAGTATAAAACCTTTTTATCTTCGAATTGATTTATTATTCAAATATTAATCTTTAGTACTATACATTGGCTAGTACGCCTTTTGATATCTATTATCTATAAATACCTATACAAAAGTCTACCGGCATTGTTTTGTTTCATTTTCCGTAAGTTAGTTGTTATTGTTATTATCGTATTAATACATTATTACTTTCTGAAGAAAAAGGTTAACGACATCTGCTTTTTAATTTACCGAATCTCTAATGCAAAAACAAACGAAATATAGTATGTATTATATTTCAAGTTGTAAAAATGACAAATTTCAACGAAAATCCAAATTTTAAACGTTTTTTACCAGCCTGGTGGTTTAAGTTTGTACTCTACTGCACTTGCAGAGATGGATTCGAAATCCTCCACTATTGCGCATCTATCATGTTTCTATCTTGTTAAAACAAAGTTTATTTGAATGGTTTAAGGTTTTAAAAATGTATTCATTTCACCGGGTTATGGTACAGTCGAAGACATAAATTGATGAACAGATCCAAATTTTCAAAACACCTGCACAATGTAAAGTTCCATATGTCGCTGAACAAATTGTTGATCAAATCTATGTGAACATTGCAGAATGTCAAATGTTAGTAAACAATATTTTATCAAAAGTGGCTGGACTTTATAAATCTACATAATTAGATTATTATTGATGGCTACGAAAGTCCATTAACACATACTTTACTGGCAAAAAGAAATCATTTAGTACGATTGTGCACTTAGGGATCAATATTAAATATAAATATCAAAGTGTTGAAACAACGTCCAGCTAATTTTGGACTTCTTCGTGGAATTTTAGCGTACAGTGACTTTTGGATTATTTCATCGAGTTTAAGTGTCCAGCGACTTTTGGCGTTAATTAAGTTATGGCAGTGTTTAGGGACTTTTGAACTGTCATGACGAACGAGGAGTTTTGAACATATCTTTGTATATTAAAACATGGAGAGTTCTCATGTACAGTTCATTTCGTAGCTTTATTTTGTTTAGCGACTTATGTCTTTGACTGTACCTGTTGGAGCCTAGCATACGATAAAGTACATCTAAATTAGTATTTATATAAGCTTGCGGCTACTAATTACACGTCTAGCAAAAATGATTGTGAAACAGGATTTTGGCAATATTTAGACTAATGATTTGAAACTAAGTAGACTTAGGGAAAGATGGGGTGGCTTCGTACAAAGGCATCATTCGTACAGTGCTCATATCTCGACTATCCATCATGCTAGCGTTCATATTTATATGCGTGACTGCTGCTCATATACATAGGCTACCCTCAAAAAGTGATGGCAGTGCAGCAGCAGATTTCGCCAGAAATAATTAATATGTGTTTCCGCGATCCGAAAGTAATTTTTGGTTCTCCTTTCAATGCGTCTGTCTCTAATAATAAGTTTTGCTTGAATTAGAAACAATATTTTTATACAGTTGCTAATTAGATGCTTGAGATTAATAATTATGAACACAATGGTTTTGGGATTACTTTAACGGTTATATTCTCTTTCGATTATTTTTCTGATCGTTTTGGTTGAGGTACCTTTATACAGTCAAAATGTATGCACTTTTATACCGTACGAATGCACACCATGTGAGTTAAAAAATTGTGTATCAAGAATAATTATAATTACAAAACCAGGTCGGTAAGACATGCCTAAAAGATGACTAAAACAAGTGAAATAGCTGAAAATCCAATGAATCCTGGGAAAAAACTAATAGTGTATGAAGGCCCCACGAACGGGGTGCATTCGTACAATTCCCATTTTTTGGGAAAACCATTATATCTTGGCAAAGTTGCTTTGTATCCAAACTGAAATACAAAATGATTATAGCCAAATAAGTGGATGATGAAGTATTCATCTCATATTGAAATAGCGGTAAGTTTTATTTTACAAGGCTTAGGTAAAAAATGTACGAAGCCACCCCATCTTCCCCTACAGGCTTGTAGATTCGAGTAACAGACCCTCAATGTAGCCAATTTGAATTAGAAGTATGGTGTACCTTGCGCGAGTTGTCCGCAGAGTGCGGCGGGTGCGGGCGGGTCGGCGCGGCGGTAAAGGCCGGTGCGGTCGAACCCGCGCGAGCTGGCGGCGCGGCAGCCGGGGTGCGCGTGCCGCATGTGCGCCGCCAGCGGCGGCGCCACACCTGCCCCGCCGCACAACTCGCACTTCACTGCCGACCAAACGACACGCTCGTTATATATTATTACCGTCGGAGACAGGAAATACACTTGCATGAAAAGTATCCTCCTAAGCTGCACTTAGATACAAGGGAAATTTTAAGAACAATAATTGCCCGTCCAGTTTATTGCCATAATAAAATATAATAATAAATAATGTTTATCTTTATATTTATCTTATTCTATCCACCAAATAACAGAAACCAAATGACAAACAACGTTTGCTCGTAATTACCAGTTTAACTTTTATAAGGTAATGGAACCAGTAATGGACATGGCACCAATAATGGACACTGATTCTTATTTTACAAAAAATAAGGGTTATTCATTTGTTTTGCAACAATCAATTTAGGTCCGTATGACATTTGAATTAAGAGTGAAGTGTCCATTACTGGTGCCTGTCAGCTAAAAGTGTCCAACATTGGTGCCGTCACCCTACCTACTGTTAAATTTGCAACTTCTTTTGTAATCGCCTTCTTACTATATGACAATAAAAACATCCACTAGTAGAAATATCAGTGAAAAATCGATCTGTCAAACAAGAGTCCTGTCCGTGATGACAGGTCGATCCCGATAGAGCGTAGCACGACCATTTTCGAGAACTGGCGCCGGTGAGTAAAGTCAACCAATTTGATTCCGAGGCCACTGTACCACCTCGTCGGTTTAACTGCTAGACAATTACTACAACATGTGTCAGTGCGGTTCGAAGGATTATCGCCTTTCCGATGACAAAACGAATTAATATTAAATAGACTTATACGTGTTTGCTCTATGACATGAGAAGAAATAGTAGATTGTACAACAAGGGCATAAAAAAAACATTTTATCCAAGATTTATGGTATCCGTATACACTTTTCACTTGGATTACGAGGAAATCAAACAGTGATAATGTAAAAAAACTTACATGAATAAGAATGTATTGACTTGTTTGCCGCATCTACAGACTTTGAAATTTTCATCCGTTTTAAAATAAATCTTCTTGGATGTAGGCTGCAACGTCTGTTCAATAAGTTCTTTTGCATATTTTTCTATTAGTGTGTTAGGTGTGAGAATTACTTCCTCCTCACTAAATTCCATGTTCTGAGTGCAAATGCATGTCGAAATGTACGGAAAAAAGCCAAACAGGTTTTGGGCTGGAACTACCACGTGAAAGATTGTCACAAATTTGCAAGAGCCTGTTATGAACTTTGGACATTGGCAGGCAGACCAAAATCAGGTAAATGCTACGATAATATGATAGACAGTCGCAAAAAGTTTAAGTACAAGCTGAGATGGTGCCAAAGCAATGAGGAGAATATTAAACTCGATATTTTGGCAATGCATCGTAAACAAAAGAATTTCGGAAAATTTTGGAAGTCCACTAAAAGTCTCAATTATAAATCGAGTGTACCCATTACCGTGGAGAGTGTTTCGGGATCTAAAAATATAGCTCAGTTGTTTTCGCACCATTTCAAAGTTGATCCGCTTCCGACAAGCGTGCCTTACCGGATGAGTGCCGCGTACTCGGCCGTCGCCGGACATGAACCCCCACCTAACTTCACGCCGGGAGATGTAAAAAAGGTTGTGATGCAGATGAGGCGTGGCAAGTCACCAGGCTATGACTCATTGAGTATAGAACACGTCCAATTTGCCGGGGATGAAATTTTCAACGTTTTGGCGAATCTTTATAACCTGTGTCTGCGCCATGGTTATCTGCCCAGCAAAATCATGAAAACTGTGGTGGTTCCAGTCCCAAAAAATAATACGGGTGACCTTTCTAGTATTCAAAACTATCGCCCTATTTCCTTAGGTACAATTCTTGGCAAAATACTGGAAAGACTCCTACACCCATCATTAAAGGAGAACCTGATATTGGATGATGCGCAGTTTGGTTTTCGTACTGGTCTCTCAACAGATTCTGCGATTTACTGTCTTAAATCGACTGTCAAATACTACGTTGGTAGGGAAACTTCAGTGTACGCATGTTTTCTTGACCTCAGTCGGGCTTTTGACCTCGTAAATTATGATTTATTGTGGGAAAAACTTGCTGGGTCAAATGTACCTAAGCACAGTGTGAACCTGTTGAGATATTGGTACGAAAATCAATCGAATATGGTGAGATGGGGCGACTCCTTCTCTAACGAATATAGGTTAGAGTGTGGAGTTCGTCAAGGAGGGTTAACCTCCCCGGACCTCTTTAGCCTGTATATAAACGACCTTATTAGGCACTTAAAAGGAACTGGAGTCGGCTGCCATATCGGCAGAACATGTCTGAATAATTTCAGCTATGCCGACGATATGGTCCTCCTCAGCCCTTCTATAAACGGTATAAATAAGCTCCTGAACGTCTGCGAGCGCTATGCTTCTAACTATGGGTTAAAGTATAATGTTCAGAAGACAAAGCTATTGGTTTTCCGCTCAGGGAAAGGTCCGGAGAGTGTTCGCCCAGTATACTTGGACGGTTCTCCAATTGAGAGGGTCCGGCAGTTTAGGTACCTGGGACACATCTTGACGGAGAATCTCCATGACGATCTGGACATTGAACGTGAACGCCGAGCCACGGCCGTCAGAAGCAACATGCTTGCGAGAAGGTTCGCGCGATGTAGTGACCCCGTTAAGCTGACATTATTTAGAGCATTCTGCCAATGCCTATATACATGCCAGTTGTGGGTCAACTACACGAGACGCACCATGAGTACCATCAGAGTGCAGTACAATGATGCGTTTCGCACCTTGATGAAACTGCCACGTTATTGCAGTGCGTCGAGTATGTTTGCGGAGGCGGGCGTTCCCGATTTTTTCGCCGTCATAAGGTCACGCATAGCGTCATTTCGAGATCGCATTCGGTCGTCCAAAAACGAGATTCTCTGTTCCCTGTCGGATCGCCTGGACTGCCGGATGCTCCGACACTGGCTGAAAGTGCACCGTGAGCCTAACAAAAAGTAGTTGTCGGTTTATGCTGTGTCCGTGTTTAATGTATTTAATTCTAATTTATTGCTTTATTTTTAATCACTTTATGTAAATTTTAAATTTTAATGATGTATGGGTACACTTGCCTGAAATAAATGACTTATTATTATTATAACACCACAAGGTTTGCAAAGCAAACAGCTACCTAATTAATAGTCCAAAACTATAGACAAAACCTCTTTCCCGTCACGGTTATTTTTTTGTTAGATGCAATATAGAAGGCAAATAAATTGAAGTAAATGTATTCAAATAAGAAGTTTATTTTGTTCAAACAACAATAAAAAAAGAAATATGGACGTTTGCACTTGTGGCAATACAAAAACACTTAAGGTCAGATGGTGTATGGGGAACATACTTTATTCTTCTTATCTTATTTTGAGTTCTATACTACAAAGTATAAGGTTCTTAATTGTTAAAGACAAAACATACTTATTTGCGTTAGCTTTCCAGGACAAAATATTTTTTATGCTCGTTCTTATGCACATCGCCAGAAAATGATAATTCGTCAGACTAGTTCCATCGTTTCCCTTTCCCTATTTTTGGGGTAAGGGAAACAGTCTCAATAAATCTACAATTAATAATACTAGTTTGGATTATACCTACGCAAAACATTTTTTAAATACCTTTATTGAAATATGTACTTATGAGTAACGAAATACTGTTGCAAATAGAAAATATTTATCACAATCGGTATTTGGGGTAAGGGAAACACACACAAAACATACAAACGCGTTTCGAACAAGGGTTGTCACAACTTAAAACAAACGAAGTAAAAAGGAAGTGCAATGTTTCTATTGTAATGTTTATTAATCGTTAAAATAAAGTAGCCTCAAATTTTATCAATAATTACTCTTTATTTCAATGGGGTACGCTTCTTCCCAATTAACGCGTTATTCTATGTTTTAATTTTGTGCGCGGACGGGGTCACAGGCTACAGCTCCATCAAAGGACCAACAAATCCCCTAATTTTGTATATTGTAAATTAATACAACTTGTAAAATGAGGCATTCATATTAGAAACATTATAATTTACTAACCCGAGTAAGGCGTTTTGTTAATGGACGTTGACATCCAATCTCTTTTATTTCGCAGCGCGCTGAATGTCCTTGTAATTTCATTTTCATTTTTTTCTGATAACTCCTTCTGAAGCCTAAAAAAAAGTTGAGGTTTAACATAATCGTAAGCGGTGCGTGTCAAGAAAAGAGTGTAACGGGAATATTTTTTTGTACTTTCCTACTGCAGTCGTATTTTAACTGTGTTCAGTAAAGATTTTTAACCGACTGCAAAACATGAGGAGGTTCTATATACTTATCTATAAATTGTGGACAGGGTAAAAAAACTATGGACTACTAGGATTAGGGGGGTTCCGTCATAGTCCCTAAATTGGTATCTAATGAGGGAATCCGTGAGCAATCAAATTGACGGAACTCCTCAAATGTTATAGGCTTACATATGATTGTGACAGATTAGGAACTTCACCAACTGCTGTGATCCAGCTAGATATGTCTCTTGATACTTCTAAGGAGTCCCTTAGACAAAGTACAGTCACGAGATTTAATTTCGTACCCACCTTAGGTCCAAAGTCAATCTGACATTCTACAACATTAAGGTTGAGTTTCCTAAAAGTTACAAATGACTTGACATCTCTAATGACATTGACGACTTTAAGCATATTTTTCTTGAAATGGGTCCCAAATTAACGCTCGTGACCGTATAAGTAGGAATAAAACTATTGTTTTTTCTGACCAGCTTGGCTCTGGCCTAGGTTTAATGTTAAATAACAAGTTGAAACAAACGGTTACAAATTACTGTTACCATAACACAACTCTTATGCCATTATGCGATTTGCTTTTAAAAGGAAGTTTTGGCAGGACCACCACTTTGGTAAGGGATAGTCTTAGTGTGGATAAGTTCAGAGTAGGTAAATTAATCTCAACGACAATACTATTGAAGGTAGGGGCATAGGCAAAATAATACTGTGTGCGCTACCATATTCACAAAGTATGCCATTTATTCATAATAATATTAATAATAGAATAGCACACTTTAATTACATTATGTATGATGCTATATGCTTTAATAAAAAATATAATTTCTTTGATTTAAATAAAGGACACCGCACGGAAAGTATGGAAAAAAAAACATCGGTGAATTTTGATAAAAAAAATATATGTTACGCGCCTTGATTGATATATAAAAATACTTGGAGGGTAATAAAATCGCATGACTAGTTTTTGCCAAAAAAAATTTTTTGTGAAAAATCAAGGGAATTCGGTTCCATAGAAAAATGTATGAAGGAAAAAAAAAAGTGTTCTGTTTTAGACGAAAAAAATATATGTTTTAGAAACCATTAAATTGATCAACTTCATCAAGAAAACTTCTTTAAAAAAGAGTTGGGTTTAAGTTATAGCGTTTCATAAAAATAAGTAAAAAAGGTCTTTAATTTTTTGTTTTTTTTTTAATCGTTAATATTTCCGTTTATGGCGATAGTAAAAATAACTAGAAACATACTGTGTGCATCTTTTTTACTTACATAAGTTTTGTATCACAGTCACCTATTCTTCAGTATTTAGATTTGAAATGAATTTTAAGGAAAAAAACTTGGTTTTTCGTGTTTTTTTTTTAAACCGATCGGTGAAAAATTGTGCATTTTGAATATTTTATAAGTTGTGTTATTGTTAACATAAATCATTAAAATTCAAACATATTCTATGAATGGATTAAAAAAAAATCATTTTTTAAGTCTTATTATTATTAACTTTACACTCACTATAGCTCCATCTTATCTATATACAGTATTTTTATTCTATAATACACTCTACTCATGTTCGTTCGGATCTCGTCGACGAATTGGTCGTTGCCCAGCGCAGCGTCAATAACATTTTCGACAAAATGCGGTATCGGGGTACCAAACATTTTGCGCAGCCCAAAAACCACAGAACGCTAATTTACAAAGTATTTATAATTACGTCAAAAACACAATTTACATTTCAAGAAAAGGCCAATACGAATACTGGCTGGAAAGACACACAAACTAATGGCTTTCTGAGCATATTGCCGATTAAAAAAAAACTTTTAACTTTTTTAACTCCTAGTATTGGCGGGAAAACGATTGTCATTAATTGTAGGAGCGAAATAAATTATAAAAATGTCTTTTAGATTTCGTCTAAACTGTTTTGTGTGCAATGTGTCACAGTCAGTGGCACAAATGAGCCGCATTAACGAAAATGCTTTGATTCAAGAGGTAGGTTCACT
>CAWYPN010000194.1:0-18982 GCA_963966035.1 Acleris laterana
CGACCTGCGGCAGTGCCACCGGCAGATGCAGGCGCAGGCCGCCACGGCGCAGGCCGCCGCCGCCGCGCAGGCCGCCGCCGTCGCCGGGCACATCCCGCCCGCGCACCCCGGCATGAACAAGTGTGAGTACACCACGCACATATCATGATGGTTAAGAATATGGTGTTATAGTCACGACTCGACAATCGCTATTTCCTAATTGTTATACAGGGTATCCCCAAAATCAACGTCAAGCCGAAAGGGAGAGTTAGGGCAAGCAGTGATAATAATGGGTTTTTTTTAAGTCTAGTACTTAAAAATTATAGTCACTCAAACAAAAATCATGAAAGTTGACACCCCGTGATGATCTTCCATGTGTTGTGACTGCAAAACTTCCCTATTCAATTTTTTTTTAGTGATGTAAATTACAGTTGAAAATTAAACTATAACTCCCTCAATTTTAAATTAAATATCACTTTTTATACCAACCATGTACTCAAAATTAATTAATCTTTAAGTTTGAAGTGACTGTACTGAAAAAATGTACTACATTATTTTCGCAACTAGCCTAAAAAGAAGGCATATTTAGTGTGGATTTTAAAATGGTAAGGCACTTGCTAGATTGGTTTAATGATTGCAAAATAAAATGCTCGCACAGTACGAGCGTTTCTCGATCGAGAATACCCCGACAGGTGTAAAGGGCGGGCTGGCACTATTTCGTGGCCAGCCCGTTCACCCGACTTAAATCTTCTTTTGCATTTGTATTTTATTTAAGTACCTAATATAATTTGATGATTTTATTCCAAGCTTTAGATCTTCATCATACTGAAATAAATATTTTCATTTATCTGCATACTCTACCATTGACAATGTCATTTCATCTATTAATTAAAGCTTTTATGAAACAGTACAGCATCTCAAAATGAGTTGCCGTTGCATTTAAATTAAGAACGCTTTCTACTTAAAGTTTTCTTTAAAACATCATAATTTTTTGAGTTGTAGCAGTATTGTATAAAAGCAGCGAATGTGCTCAATCCTCTTCTAATCGTGGTTTAATAACACATTGCCCCCTTGATTTTTAACCTTTCGTTGTTATATTTCAAAATAAACGAAATAAATGTTTAGTTCCGTACCTATTAATGTAATTCAAATTCATTCAGTGGTAAAAAAAAACGGTTAGGTCCACAAGAAAGACAGTAACCTAAATCCGTGTATGACCCTTATGTGATCCCCAGGGTCGGACCGCGAGTTTAGGGGGCCCTGGGCTAATCTGTTTAATTTAATAAAAATGTGGACTTTTTCGCATTATAGTCTATTTTTGACTTTGACTTGACTTAGCTACCCTTGAATCCACGGGGCCCTGAGCTGAAGCCCAAAAAGCCATATGGTAGATCCGGTCGTGGTGTTCCCTGTGCCGGTGGGCACGTTTAGTAATTGTTATCGATTCACGTATTGATTAATTGCATTTAGATTACACATTATCTATACGTGTAGCTAGCGCGCATTAGTTAGTACTGTAGTAAGTTAACGTTGTATACGCATGTGTAATTGTAAATAAATTAGATTGTAACTGACTGACAAAGTGGTTACTCTCTCACTCCCTACCATTATGACTAAACCTCCGGTAAATTCCCCTTAGGTCTGACGGCGGCGGCGGGCATCGGCGTGGACGACCTGCGGCGGCTGTGCATCGTGCGCCTGTCCTTCGTGAAGGGCTGGGGGCCCGACTACCCGCGCACCAGCATCAAGGAGACGCCCTGCTGGGTCGAGGTGCATCTACACAGGTACCATACATACAACAACAATACAAATCGATAGTGATCCGGCAATAACGCGTAACTAACGAATTAAATGAGTTGCAAAGTACACCTTAGAACTTAAGTTAGTAAGATAAATTTTGCAACTTAATGATTTTTTTACCTACGAGGTTTTGCAAGATCACCGACGAAATACTATTTGTACAACGCCATTTACAATTATATCGAAGAAAAGAGTTACTATAGTATTTTTTTAGGTACTTAATTGAACGTATACTACAACACCACGTGATATACGTCAGCCAATAAAAACCATACCTCAAAGCTCCACAACATTCTCAATTCTTATTCTCTGTTTAGTCTATTTCCTATGGTTGTAATTTTTTGTGTTAAGCTATAAGGTAACCTTTTAGTAATTTTATAATTTTAACTGTTTCTTTTTGTACACTGCAAGGCATGGCATAGAGGTCGTTTACCCTAATCTAAGAACTATTATGTATACTTACCTATGTTTCACTAAATAAATTACTTAGTAAGTTAAAAAACAATTTGCATTGGTAATTTAACAGAGCCTGCTATAGTTATGTAAAAGTTAGTTAGGGTGTTTAGATGTTTGTCTACCAATAACATAATTAAACGGGTCCGGATATATTTTTTTTTTTTTATGAATTTTGAAATAAAAACGATACCTGTGCAGAAACCGTATTCAAATCTTTAGTTTTTCTAATCCAGAGTATTACAAGCGCTGAGTATTTCCCCAGGGCGCTCCAGCTGCTCGACGAGGTCCTGCACACGATGCCGATCGACGGGCCGCGGAACAACATCGAGTAGGAGTTGATCGGCTTCTTTTGAGGCCTACACGAGTGCACGCGCAGCGCGCGCCGAGCTAGTTTGTTTCGTCCCGCGACACTGGTGCGAGCACTTTAAACCTATGCCATATAGCATTTAAGTTTATTTGATCGATTTACAGACAGATGGTAGTGGCTAGCGTCGAAAATAAGATGACAAATGTGTCAAGATTTAAAAAAAATTGTCAATGTGAGCGCAAAAGAGTTTTATACCGTCGCAATATGAATGGCACGTACGATTACTAGCAGGAGTCGTTGCTCGAACGATAGGTGAGGTGTTAAGAGTCAACTCTAAGCATTCGAATGTTTGTATGTTTATTCGACGATAAGTCAAATATCGTTGATGCGATCTTTATGGAATTTGTTAGAAGAGTATATTGGCAGGATCGGTTAGGGGGGTGAGAGGAAGAGGGGGGGGGCGAGGTTATGAGGGAGCAGCCAAAATATTTAACTTAGCTCCTATCAGTCGGTCATTACAAGTTGTCAACGTGCTGTAATCACGTAACACTTGTATACAGGTTTTTATTATTTAGTTTTAGATATTTTTGAGTTCCATAGCCGCTACCATCTTTGTCTTTGACTGTATCATCAACACTACTGGGTTGAGATTCTACAGAGTAACCATATTGTTTTTGACCTTTTTTCGTATTGTCAACGTTTTGATAGCTCTTATTTACTTGACAGTAACAAAAAACAATACTCTAACACGTCAAAGGCAATATGGTTTTTCCTAGTTGGATAGAGGCCCAGTTTACCTTGCATCCATGACATTTATGTTGTACAGTCGCGGAACGAAAAGGTTGACCAGTTTTCAAATAGATTCATTTACGCGTTGCAAGCACATGTTACCTTTATAAACTGTGTAACAGACGAGAGAAATAATATTGAATCAATAGTGGCTGTTGGTTATACGTGACCGTAGCAACCCTTTTGTAACGACCAATAAAGACCAAGTTCAGTTGACCATTAGTGGCTGTTGTTTATACGTGACCATAGCAACACTTTTGTAACGACCAATAAAGACTAAGTTCAGTTAACCAAAAGTGGCTGTTGTCGATACGTGACCATAGCAACACTTTTGTAACGACCAATAAAGACTAAGTTTAGTTAACCAAAAGTGGCTGTTGTTTATACGTGATCATAGCAACACCTTTGTAACGACCGATAAAGACTTGAGTTCGGTTTGAACCGATAGTGTCTGTTGTTTATACATGACCATGGGCCATGTAGTGAAATGACATTTATTATGACGGAATTGTGTCATACTCGGTCGATAAGCAGATACTGATAACTTATACTGAGCAAGCAAAAACAGATCTTAAGGTGGTCAACCTTTTCATTCCGCGACTGTACGTAAGGTTTACAGATGGACAGTTACGTGTGATGTTAGGTTTACGTGGAAAGTCCGACGCATTTAAATACGGGGTGAATGTATTCACGTCCGGATTTCGATGTATTTCCGTGGCATCTAAAAATGATGCATAGCATTATAATGGCCGCGCTTTACCGTAATTGAACATTGAAGTTAAATTTTTATTTATAAGTATAGGTACTATACTCGACATATTTTTAAAAAGAAATCTCCAACCCTGTCTTCCAAATTGTTTTTATTCTGACAATGAAATTGTTTTTGTTTGGGGTGGAATTATTGACGAAACAAACATTGCGCGTTTGATAGGATGTGCATCGCTCGTGTTTTAAAAAGGTGAACTATTAACTTATGTCTTGTATTTATTTATGTCGACTGCGTTTTCAGCGGTGTTATTTTTTAAACCACTACCAGTTTTTATTCGCTAAAATTCGATTCGAAAAATCGATGCTAAGGACGGTTTCTCTAATAATATAATAATAATAATAGAACGTTCTTACGTTAAAGTTAAGACATGCGTTCAAATCCCTCTTACAGAAGTTAATTTCTAGATTCATCATCATCATCTGCTGGACATATCGTCTCCCACGGCACGCCAATCCTAACGAGCGTGTTGTAATAAAAAAATAACGCCGCTGAGAATACAGTTTTATATGTAAGGTTACGCTAACATAGAGTTAACATTATACGCAGTATTGAGACGGAACAAACTAAAGAACACGAAGCGATCTCAGTAAAATATTTTTCACAAATCCTATGTGACATAGATATTTTTAGTGTAGAGTTTCCACAGATGGAACTGGTTGCTCAAGCGAGACTGTGAGGTCACTCGAGTTATTTATCACGATGAATTTACTAACAGCGATACCAAAATAAGGCATTTTGTTTATTTTTAAAGTACACTAGTTGTAAGGTTAAATATCTCAAGACATAATTATAGTTCAACTTGAAAGAAGCCAAATGGGAGTTAGCGTAAGCTGAATTAGTGCGTTGTAAGACTTGTAAGTTAGGAGTTATGGTTATACAGTAATTTATGATAGTTATAAATTAAAATGTTTATAGTCGCGCCGGGGCGGGGCTTGTGTAGTGTAAGAGATGTGCCTGGTCCAGAGGGGTTGCACAGGAAGCACTTAACAGAAATAGAATCATGATCTATTATCGAGTTGGATCGATGTCGATCGATAATTACAATTAATTCTCGTTATTACTACGATATTAGACAACGGAATTGGGGCGAAATAATTTTACAAGTAGTGATTTGATAAAATTACTCATCGATAGTTGCTAGAGATTCGCACCCAAAATATCAAGTTTTATTTACCTAATAGACGTGCATTACCAAAGAAGACTAAATAAAATCAAAAAGATTATATCACTTTGATTATATCCTTTTAATTATTTAAATTCATTTTAAGAAGCTTTAATCAAATGTATAAACGTGTCTATTTACTTTAAACAATTATTTTAAATTTTAATATTTATTGTAAGTAATATCTTGTTTTTACAAAAAAAACTGGGCGCGATATAGCAGTTTATTTTTCAAGTATCGATAAGTTATTTTATCGATTTACGAAATCACTTTTTGTGAAATGATTTTGTTCCAAAACTTACGATGTCACCATCATCTGGTGTAAAAATAATTGCAATGTATTCACTCTGAGTGAAAGGAACAGCGTTATATAACTGTTATAGCTGTCCCTTTCACTCGTCGAAGATTAAAATAACCTGATATCATGTACGACTGTCATAAGTTCGCATTATTACTGTTAGTAATCGGTCGAGGCTTCGCTATTTATTTAAGTTTCTAAATTATTTACACAAGACGGCTTAAATTAAAAAATACTGACTCATTTAGACCTTACACGGTCAATATTTCGAGCAATAATTGCCCGTCAACAGTGTTGACGTCTCATTCTATCACACTTAATTGGAGTGATACAGTGTTGACGAGCAATTATAGCTCGTGTAAGAGTGAGTTACCTTAAGGGTACAGTCAGCAGCAGAAGTAACTCCGCAACCGAAGAGGTCAAAATAATTTTGATCCTGACTATACCTTTAGGCAGCTAAATGTTTCAATACAGCGAATCAAGTTTGCTGTATGCCGTAGGCAATGTATGCATGACATAGTACGACATGCAACCCCGCTGTGACCGTTGAAAATGGATCTGTGATGTACCGAGTAGCGAGTGGCTGGCCCCGCGCGCCCGAACTAGAGTATCGTATACGCTATTTTCGACAAAACAAATAGGACTAACAAATGACATATTTTGTGTACGAAATCGCAAACGATTTAATTAGATTATAAGGAATGTGTAATGTTTTTTCGAAACTTTTAAGTATTTTGAGATTTTCATAGTTCGCTTAAGTTTTTTGCTTTAATTATTTTTACTCGGCAGATTTATGTTATATTGTGTTGAATGATTTTACTAGTTACTGTTGGTATAGTGTTTTCGGTTTAATTTTTTATTACATTAATCATGTAAATATTATTTAGGAAATACTACGCTAGCATTTGTCTATGACGAAGTTTAAGTTTATATCGACTACAGTTTTGTAATATTTATTGATTATGATCCGGTGTAGTAGTGATCGGTTGCTGCTGAAATAGTCGGTCGAATTGATTTATTATTATTTATAAAAAAAACATACATTGTTTATTTTTTGTTATTATTATTGAGATGATTTAGTTACTTCGGAATTAAACAAACGATTGTTACCAATGACCTTGTACAGATTCGGAATACGCGAGTTGTAAATAGTACAATTCTACAAAGTATTTTTACTAAGGGCGACGAAGCCGAAGTCGGAACTTAGAAGTAAATTATTATTCGGTAATTTTTCTCTTAGATGGCTTTCACAAAAAAAAACTTGTATCGAAAATACCTCTTTAAAGTGATCAAAAGGATTCAAAGGGTTTTAGATGATATTAAAAGTACGTGGTAAGTTTTTTAATAATGTTAAAGTTTTGAATAATGTTGTCAAATTCTACATGCCACAGTTATAGGTAACCGAGCTGTTTCAAGTCTGTCGTACAATTTATCGATAATTAACTGCAGTTATTGGAGTTATACTGAAGTTGTCCAAAGTTGTGAACTAAATATAATTATGTTGTTCAGATTCTGAACGTAACTTGCCGCTTTTGTAAATACTTGCGCCGAAGCCTTGTTCAAAACAAGGTCGGGAATTCAATAAAATAACATGTCACTGACGACTCGCTTCGTTTTATTATGACTTTACCTTTATTCTTTGACCATTTTTAGGGATCTGTACCCCAAAACGAAAGACGAAAATAGGATCACTTTGTTGTCCGTCCGTCTGTCTGTCAAGACCCTTTATCTCGGGAACGCGTGGAGGTTTCGAGTTGAAGTTAAAACCATATACAGGACAACAGGTCTACAATTCCTTGAAGCTGTGAAAAAAATCAAACTTCTAAGCTAACTTGGAAAAAATATACGGCTGTTTATGCCACTAAAAACCTATATTTCGACACTCTAAAGGAAATGTATAGGTTATTTTGTGTTGACCTGTACTGTGAACCTTATAATACATTATCTTATAAGTACTACAAGTGTAGGGAAACATCTGAAAATAATTTTTGATGAAATCACAGATGACGCATGTGGGGTATTATAAACACACAAGCTATTAGAATTATTATTAGAATAGAAATTTGTAGGGAACACTCAGTGGGCAAGTTCGGCTCGCACTTGTCCAGCTATTTCGTTATTCATGTAGTCTCGTTAGGCTCAATCATTGGTCATAGGAAGAAAATAATGGCATTTTTAAATTACGAAACAAACGATAATAAACCTATGTTATGTTAATGTTGCAGCAATCTTAAACCCAAAATTGTTATTGGGCGATTTAGGAGAGGGTGGAAATGTTAGGCAGATTTGATATAGGTGTAGATTATCGCGAGTGGCCGCTAGCCATGCGCGGGCGCCGCTATTAATACCGGCGCGAGCGGCACCATTCCAACGGACGCGTTGGCGGCTTTATTTCGACACGGCTTTCCAACTGACATCGCTGTGCTACTTTGGACAATACATTTGTTAAAATCTTGAACGTTTGAAAATAGTATTTCTTAAGGATTTCGATTATTTTGTTACCTAAAACCCATATTAAAATGCGATGACAAAAAAGCATATGTTGCTCGTTAAGTGGTATTGTCAAAATTTTAATTGAAGTGGTCATCACTAATTTAATACTGAACCCAAACTTAGTAGTACTACCTTATAATGGAATATCAAAATAACTAAAGATTACCTTTGAGGAAAACTAGTGCACCGTTTTAAGTAACTCTTCTGTCTCGGCGTTCAAATTCTCGTTGATAAACGCAAGATAGAGGAAAGGTATACATATATGTACAGGGTGACCCAGAAACTATAGGCTATAGGGCTATACTCAAAAAGTTGTAATAAAAAAAATGGCATGTAGCTTTAAAATCTTCCTTATTTCATAGTGATTCTAATCATGCAAGAAAACACTGAAAAAAATATGAATTAATACATGAATTTAGGGGTTTTTCGTTTCACGGACATAAGAAAAAAATTACAAATGATCAGTATTTCGGAAACTAATAACAATTGCTGAACATACATGGGGGTTAAATCGATAGCTTATGAGCTGCTCTATCAGGCCTAGGCGGGTTGACGACGGATTCCGGGAAACCCTGTATTTTTTTTCTCGTAAACGACGGAGGACACAAAACACCGTTCTTCCTTTAGGCTTACATACCCATTTACTAAGTCAGGCCTCAAGAGGCTCGCGCATCTATTTAGTGAATGAGAGTGAATAAAAATGGTAGACCACTGACCACTAAGTAGGTAGGTACAGTCACAGTACACTTAGAAGATGCTTCATTTGTTTTTAGAGTTGTTGGTAATTCTGTAGCTCTGCCTACCCCACTCAGGGAATAAAGGCGTGAGATTATGTATGTATGTATGTATGCTTCATTTCTCTCACTCGCTCTTAATAAGATCGAATGAGAGTGAGTGAAAGATAAGTACAAACCCGAAGCATCTTCTAAGAGCTATCGCACTGTATCTACTTACTTTGTGTTTTAGTTTCAACGTTGAACCAAGACTGAGTCGCTTCTCTCGTGCTAATAACGTTTTGACAATGCCAAAATTTGCATAGGTGACCAACTTCTGATACTTACCTACCTATGACCAATTTTCGATTTTGTCAATTCCCAGTGTGTCAAACTCATGACCAATTCCCAATTTGGGTAATAGTCATAATTATGAAAAATTTCCATCAAAAGCCAGTGTATAGCAGCAAGACACGGCATTGCAGTGTGGGCAGACCGCCCCGCTCTATTCCTGTCCCTCGTAATTTGGGCGACACTGGACGACAACGCATTTTTATTCATATTTCTGTTTGTTTATGGACTAGAGAAGGACTTTTTGGATACGATAGGGTTATGCAGGGCGCCTGGCCCATGCGGCCCAAGGCACGTCTTCCTATTTTACATACATACATACTTACATTAAATCACCGCGGTTTCCCAGAGGGGTAGGCAGAGACCACTTGCTACGATCGTGACAAATTTCTTTCACTTCTTCCACATTCATACATCGAGTCATGCACGCACGTCGGTTTCAGGTACTTAAAATTCGGCCCTTTTCCAGTATTTCTCCGATTTGGTTCGAAAAGGTACACCTAGGGCGGCCTCTTCCGACCCTTCCACTCGCTTTTGATGTGTAGGTATATCTCTTTCGTCAATCTTTCATCCATCCTTCCTATTTTATTTTAATAATAACAGGTATGCAATAGTCAGTAGGAGGTTATTGGCGATGACTCGTAGAGCTATGATCTGGCCAATGCCAAGGAATGCAGCGTGTAGGCGATGTGCACACAGGTAATTAACATTTCCCTAAGGGAACCCTATAACTCAAGCTAAATGTGAGTTCCGTAGGCGATGGCTACTAATTCATTGAAAAATTTACTGCGTTTACATCTTTATGGCAAATTTGAAGCTAAAGTGACAAGGTACAAAACCATGTCCATACTAAACCCTTATTCATAAACGCGCAATAAACCTATTTTAGTTAAAGTATCCAATGTCGCTATCATTATGGCAGATAAGGACAGCATATTTCAAGCACACTTTGCTATTACGTGTAAGTGAATAAGAGGGAATGTAAATGTAAAAGTAACTTGGTCTATCTGCTGGTTACGCTTTCATGGCTAAACAACTGAACCGATTTCGATGAAATTTTGCATAGAGATAACTTGAACCTCTAGGAAGGACATAGGCTACTTTTTACCCGCGTATAGAGATACATAGCTTATATGTCGCGGGCATCAGCTAGTCATTTTATACTTAAGGCCTTGACTGTACCTATTACCTATTTGTGCTATGTAGTTCGGTATACAATAGAATAGAATAAAGTTCCCTTGAAGCTTTTGACGTTAAAACGTGAAGACAATACAAATATTAACTCTTATTTAGTTAAGGTACAGACACTAGAACTCGACGATAGTGTTAATTAATACTTCCTTGCGACTGCAATCGTTTCCCCGAACAAGACCGCAAGGCCAGCACGACCACCTCAGCTATTTTCTGAAGCATCCGCCGTGAGGCCAATAATAGTTACAGACCGGTTAGTGCTTCGAATCGATTTCCTCTTAAAAACAGCGAAATCAACATAGCTTTAAACATTTAAGCGTATAACGGGCTTGGTCTTAGACAAGACTAACGCTAATCGACGCGACCGACCGGCAGCTTACGTCAATCCTATATATTTTCGATAACGATATCGTTCGCGAAATGCATGTTGGCACGGCCCATTGGAGGCTTTGACAAGATGAATAACGGTATTTAACGTTAACGATTCTCGAAAACTGTCACAATATATGGAGTCGCCATAAGCCGAGGAGGCCGACACGATAGATGTCAGCTTACTTCAATCCCATACATTTGTTCATTTTTGCGTCATATATTAACACCTCGTCAATAGATGCTATCTGTTTAGAGACCCTAGACAAGATGCAATTGGCGTTCGTTAGCGTTATCCAAAATGTATAGGATTTAGGTAAGCTGCCAAACGGTGGCGTCGTACGCCAACGTCGATTCACATAGTTTTCAAAAATCGTTTACGTTAGCGTTAAGTAACTTGTCTAGCCTCACAGTACACCTTAAGATCGTCTCTCAAATTCTCAATTGATTTCTTTATGAATTTCGAGTGGTGCTCACTCCAGTAGTGATTACTGGAGCTGCTCAATCTGACCCATTCACACTCGAGCTAAGACGATTGCGGAGCTGGTTTAAAAACCCGACCAAGTGCGAGTCGGTCTCGCACACAAAAGGTTCCGTGCCACCGTGCAAAATAAAAAACTTTCTCGAGTTCCTTTGGCATAAAAAAGAATAACCTTAAAGTCTAACCAAAATCAAAGGAGTATAAACACAAATGTAGGTAGGACTCGCGCCCTGATGGTTTCGTTCCAACTTGATGGTTATCAACATTAACCATCCATACTTTAGTTCACCTACATATGCATGTCTTTTGATAAAGTAAGTCCGGTTGAAGGATAAACTTGCCCATAGACTTGAAAAGTGAGTCCATTTAATGAGTTGAAAAGTAACATTTTACAATAAATTTTGCTAAAACAATAAATTGTCAGGTAGAAGATAAGGGTTATTCATTTATTTTGTGATAGTCAATTTATAACCGTATTATCTAGAACTATATCCAACAATGGTGTCGTGGTACCTTATTTAAAGGTAAGCCAGACGAACGGACGAACGAACAGCGTAGGTTGAGTAAAAGGGTCCCGTTTAATCTCCGAGTACGGAACCCTATAAGTACCCCAACTTATTAAAGTAACCTGACAGTTGAGGTTCAAATAGGCAATAAGAGGCCGCCATAACCACAATTCGCTAATCCCTCGTCTCTCAAATATTTATAAATAGTCGGCGAAACGCGCGATGGCGGAATATTCCGAACGCCGGTATTTTTGGCGCGAGGTCGACCCTGTTTACATGTTTCCAGTTTACGACCGTGTTATTTCACGTCTTACCGAATATTCGTGAGATTCAACGGTTTTTTTTCGAAATGAGAATTTGGAACAAGAATCCGTGGAACTCGCTGTGTTTCGCATCTGAGGTCCTAGCCAACATGTACTAACGCTAACTAGCCTTTCTATTTGATTCGTTTTTAAACCAACCCACTGACGACAGACGAACACACAGGCAGCCTGGGCCGCTATTCTACCTCTACAAAAGGGTACAACCATAATGGCCTATGGCCGATGACGTTACAATAGCTCTTATTTACTTGACAAGTAAAATTGTTTTACCATGTTAAATAGAGCCCTAGAGCAAATTGTGTAATTATGTAGCTCAGCCTACCCCGCTCTGGGAATGAAGGCGTGACGGTATGTACCTACTCGTATGTATAGAGCTCGATAGTACCTAAGTGGGATCTGAGATCAATAGGTAAATACATAAAATCACGCCTGTTTTCTAGTGGGTCAGGCATTTCCACCTGCTACGATCCTGACAAATCCTGAGATCGATAGACATTTGTTTTTTAAGACTATTTACAGATATACAGATACACAGATCGATATATTTCGATCTCTATATCGATCAGAGATATACAGATCAAAAGTGAGTGGACGGGTCGGAAGGGGCCGCCCTAGGCGTACTTTTTAAAACCGGATAAGCGAATCTATAAATTAACATTAAGCGTCCGTGTTTGGAGCAATTGGCTGTGACAGATGCGAACAAACAGATGGATACACAAGTAATCCCATAACGGTAGAGCGAGGGTGGCCTAGTGTCTTATGAAGTCGTTTCGTGATCGTAAGGTACCGAGTTTGACCCCCGCAGTCGATGCGCCTATGGTGAAGGAAAAACATCGTGAGCATACTTGCACATTCGATCAGCTGAGTGTGTAAGAGGGAATTTGCACAAAAGATCTTTAAGCGGTCGAAGTGTATCCGAAAGAGCCCATCTGTAAGATAATAATGGTTTAGCTTTTTCTTTCCAACGTACGGAACTCTAAAAACACTGCCCAATTGAATACTTTTAGGAACTGTTATCATCAGAATCAGAGTGGAAGTGAGCCAAGGCCTGAGACCATCACGCCGTCTGGATGCCGAGATGACTAAATTGTAAGTCAAAACAGGTGTGCGAGGTTGGGGACACACTGAGCGTGAGCAGGGCATTATTCATGTGCAAACATTATTAGGGGTCGAACTTTTAGTGTCGATGACGTCAAAAAGACCAAATTTTGCACACAGGGTTGCTCTGATTTAGCAGGTGTTTGGGTATTAACTAGGACAAATCTTACTAATACTATAAATGCTGTTTGTTTGTGTGTGTTACTTTGTTACTCCTTCACGCTGCAATGGCTGGACGGATTTGAATAAAATTCGAAATGGATATAGCTTTTAGCCTGGATTAAGACAGGCTTATTTTCCCACATTTAGTGCTCTGTATTGGAAAAGGGCCGAATCTTAAGTACCCGAAACCGACGTGCGTGCATGACTCGATGTATGAATGTGGAAGAAGCGAAAGAATTTTGTCAAGATCGTAGCAAGTGGAAAGAAGTGGTCTCTGCCTACCCCTCTGGGAAACAGGCGTGATTTAATGTATGTATGTATGTATTAACTATTAGTAGCGAAATGGGTCTTGTCTAAGTAGAGACCACCATTACACATCTAAATATATCAAATACAATTAAACAACAATTTAATACATCAAATATCAATCCCTTATAAGAGAGTTGATATCTTATAAAAGGCTCAACCTATAGTTATAAAATGTATTTAAGAAACATCCCGATTAAACTACTTACTTTCTTTTAAACAAGAACTGCATCCAAATCGGTTTACCCGTTTGGCAGTTACCACGCCACAGACAAACAATACCTAGTACCTACACGGTTAAACTTGTTTGCCATGCAAGTCAATCATCTATATCCTCTTCTTTATAACGAAGTCGCTTTTCACATAAGTCTGTCTGTCTGTCTGTATATCCAGTAACTCCTAGACCACGCAACGGACTTTTGATGCGGTACTCACCGTCAGTTAGATATGTTTCCACAGAAAGATATTATATATAATAAATTCTGGTTTATGTACGTGTGTTATCGAAAAAACACCGAAGCGAAGCTAAGGCGGGTGCTAGTGGCGTCATAAAACAAAAGGTTTGGTGTGCCTATGACTTTGTACCACTGAATCATGGTACGCGAAGGTTGCTGCGCCAAGGCAATTGGCATTTCCGACTCGAATTATCACTCGAAAACATTCGATTTACATATTTTAAATGAGATTCTAATTTTCTATCAAAAAAAATAATTCTAGATAAGCTTTCGGACAGCTAGATCAAAACAGTAGTAACTCAAAATACAACTGTGTTTTAAAATCGACTTTATTATAACTTCTCTGAACTTGAAACAAACTATCAAGGATTCTGGGTTAATACTGTTTTGATCTAGCAATGCGTTTTGTTGCCGACTGTAAGTCCTTTTTTTTGGAAAGTTATTATTTGCTTATCAAGACCAAAGTTATGAGTCACAACACGGTCTACAAGTATAGCGGAGTGCGCGAGCTTGCCTTTTTCATGCTCTAATATACCTCTCAATTGTAAATACCTAACTGTAGAAGACATACATAAACTCACGCCTTCATTCCCAGAGTGGGGTAGACAGAGCTACTGAATTACAAACAACTCTAAAAAAAAAAAATTGTACAAGAGTTTCTGAATATTTGTAGTAGCGCTACCTAGTAAACCCACCTGGTTAACCTTTCTTAGGTAAGCTGTTTAAAAATATATAGCGATACTATATCCTATTTGTAATGAAAATCGCCTACTAAATACTGTTAAATCATCTTCATTACATAACATTTCGGTGTTGAATATTATTTTGTTTTAATAATAGTTTAATTACATACAAAAAAAAAAGTATTATGAATACATAGATATAAATGACGAAGCCCCAAAAAGCCAAAGCGTCTTTTTTTCGTTTTTCCTTTTTAGTCCGGGGAAATTGAACCAAAAATTAGGCCAACCTAGCACGAATTCAAATTGTTGGTAGAAGAAAATATTCACAGGCATGTTTGTAAGGAGTTTTTGGGGAAGAGATAAAGTTTTACCAGTAGGTTGGAAAAGGTCATGGCCCATTATCCTACCCGGTCAAAAAATGTTTGCGTACATGAACCAAATTGGTGGTAAATTATGCAGTTCTAAGTTCTAACCCACACTTTATTTTAAGTAAATAGTTTTAAAAAAAACCATGGAGGTAATATGTAACAGTGCTAAGAAGATTGGCTATTAATATATCTTTGATTAGGTAGTTATATGAAATCCCTACTTAATGTGGGGGTCTTCGTAGGTTTTCGTTGTGATCTGTGTGTTCGATTTGATTATTTTGGCGTGTTTACTGGAGATTTTGCTTTTGGATTTGGATTTTTTTGATTTGGAAAGACTTAGTAGTTGTGTAGCGTGTAACCGATCTGTGTTACGTCGCAGAAAACACAGTCTTACAGGAGTTTTCCTCGAAAGATATCGGGATCACGCCGTGTTATTACTACAAAAAATAATACCACGTGAGGTAAGTTCGAGGATATACCTAATATTAATACACATTAATATTACACTTTCGCCCGCTGCTCCGCCCACATGGAATTCGGTTATTGTTGTTTCTATGGGAGCTTTTCAGATTTCCAGGATAAAAAGTACCCTAGTGTTAAGTTAATCCAGGTACCTATACCTCTATCGGTATCAACCTGTTATTTCAGACTCCCATTTGATGGCTCGAGGTCAATTTGCCATGCAATTGCACATTACCGAGATAGTATCGAGGGTTACTACTGCTCTTGTATACAAGGCCGCCGCACCATAGGAAGTTGTGCCCGCATTGCAAGCGTAGTCTAAGTACTATTTATCCTGGGCCAGACATCAAGAAAGTATAGATACACCTGCAGCCTTTTTGGACGATGTAACTTTAGATTTATACATTGATGAAGTTGAATAAAAGTTAAAAAAATCGCTTTATTGTTTCTTCTTTTATAATTACTAATGCGACATATACCATTATAAAGCATATTTATCTTTAATTCCCGCCCTATTGCATTTCTGTACACCCTGGGTATAGTTTTCATACTAGGTGGGCCATGACCTTTATAGCAGAAATATTTAGGTTTCACCAAATCTTTACACACAGTAACTAAAGTTATCCTGGTGTTCTATTTTTTACCTTGTTCCTTGGAAATGTGTCTAATTTTTCGTTATTATTTGTAGAGCTAAGTTTAAATCTAAAAGCCCCACAGCTTTACTTTTAACGACTTAGTTAGAAAAAATACTGAACTATGGTTAAAACCGCATCGATTGTGTATTGTAAAAATTGTGAGCTCTATTATTTGAACCGTAATATTTATCGGGTTTTTTTAGAATATGTGTTATTACGGCTGATTTACTAACTAATATATTATTATTTTAAGGAAAGTTAAATAATGAAACGGATCCCTATACAAACAAAGGTCCTTTTTCAACTTGTTTTTTATTTGTGAAGAAAAACAACAAATACTAAAAAAATGGTCAAGTATCAGTTAGGCCCACGCTCTGATTCGATCCGAAGTCGAATTCATTGGTATACAACTACTGTGTACTGTGCGGCGGTACGAAACCCTCGGTGCGCGAGCCCAACTCGCACTTGACCGGTTTTTTTGTATTTTTCTACCATTTCCCATTTTCCGCCATAATAAGTATGTCCTTCAGAAAGAAAGCGATCTCCATTTCAAATCACGTAAATCTAGTCAGCAGCAGCAGTTTTGATATACAGGTGTAACAATCGGACAGATAGTAATACACTTCCGCCATTATTTTATATTACTTAGCAGAGGCATTTTTGAATACATTATTATGATACTATCATCGGCCGCACTCTGTCAGTTAAAGAAAATGGACCACTTGCGCAGAAAGTTTTCTTTTGAATCTGACTTTTACTAACTCGGGTTAGTATCGTAACCCAGTGTTAAATGATGATGGGCAGTTTTGTATGGACACTGATTTTTTTAATGGCGGGATATCTTAAATCGCTGTGTGAAATATTCAAAAAATCTGGAGCATCGAGACGCCTACGTAGACGACTTTAGCATAATTACTTTGAAAAACCGCTGTCTTTGCATGGCGATAACATTTTTCACACAAATATTTCGAACCACCTGCCATAGTAATAGTTATACAACTTAGAATTATCTATTCGGGGACGTATCGCTTGTCCTTATTGGTCATAAGGCCAATCAGCTCACCCTCCTTTTCAGTGCAACTGGCCCTTAATCGTTCCTTAGAGACGTTTTTTCGTATACAAGTTTGAAAAAGTAATAAGTACCCAAATTGTCTTTAAAACGTCTTTAAGTACGGCGGTACAACTTTACAAAAATGGTCACAAAAAGTTTACATTTATTAAATCACAAAAAAACTTTTAAACTTTCTCATCACGTAGCTGAAAGGAAATACGAGTGCATTTCTGAACGTTTCACGTTTCAGTGAAGTGGGTAGACAATTATCGCAAAGTAAAGGGCGGGAAGGCTCCGCAAGCTCGTGGCTTCACGCCCGAATAAAACTATTAGCGAAACTAGTGATGCCAGCGCCGCAGTCGGTCCTCTATCGATATTGCTAACCTTCATACTCTCACTTTCTCAATAATAATAGTACTAATTGGATAATTAAAAACGTACAGTGCATTGAAATCTATATTAAAAAGAACAATATGTGTTAGCAATTAAAATGTTTTGAGTTTGCAGCTAAACAGCCCAAATCTTTATTTTTTACTCTATTATACGAAAATTAACTCCACTGTCTCCGTTCTAGTTACAATCTTGCTAAATCTATCAAACTTATATTGATTATCCTGCTATTACTAAAAATAAGCCTTGCGACTTTGTGATCATAATTTAATTCCACAAAAAAATAATATCTGTCGGTTTTTGAGAAATGTTTCTCTCTTTCACATTATCTGAAACCATATTGTTATAGTATTGTTAATGTTATGATAATAGCTCCTACGAACTTAAAAATAAAGGCGGTCTATTCGTAGACAATACGATGGCAATAGTAAAAACAAAAGTAGAATAGACGGCCCTTGCTATGTCCTAGCTAGTGATGTTGACTTAGTCCTAAGCTAAGTAGGCTTGTACAATGGAAACTAGACTTCAAAACTGTAGTATATAATAATGTAGGTAGTTTGTCATATTCGTAATAGAGGGTACTTACGACGATAATAAATCAGTGTTAAACCAACTAGCGTGTGTTTTACTACATGGTGACAGCGGTGCGTGACTTTTTCGCGTTTTCACGAGGAAAAAGCAGTTACGAACAGTTGAAATATAGTGCATAAGGTGCGCTAAGTTAATATCTGTGCAGTGTCTGTCGGGATTATGGAGCACGCGCGTCCTCCGGCGGAGTTAACACTCGAGGGCGGTCCGGCCGCACGCTCCGAAGCGTGGCGTAAATGGCGGAAACTGTTCGAAGTGTTTCTCAAAGCATCCGGAGTGAGCAAGGAGCCTAAGGAGGTCCAGGCTAGTTTGTTGGTTAACCTCATAGGATCGGCTGGTTACGAGGTTTATACGACTTTTTCGTTTGATAAGGGTGAAAGTGAAGAAGATATTAGCTGTGTATTGAAAAAATTTGAGGAATATTTCGGTACCAAACCGAACATTACCCTGCGGCGATTTAAGTTCTTTACGCGCAATCAAGAAGATGGCGAAAATATCGACCAATATGTAACTAGTCTGCGGGTATTGAGTCAACAATGCGAGTTCGCTGATTTACATGACAGCCTGCTGCGCGATAAGATCGTGTGCGGAATCATCAATAACACAGTGAGGGATCGACTTCTTCGTACAGACGATCTGTCATTATCTAAGGCGATACAAATCTGCCAGGCTGCGGAAATTTCCCAAGAGGAGGGTCGGTGCATCGACGGCAGTGCATCAGGAAGCATGCAAGTGAATGCAGTGCAGGAAAGAAGCGGACGCGGTGTGCGGGGCCGCGGGTACCGTAGCGGAGGCCG
>CAWYPN010000195.1:0-16488 GCA_963966035.1 Acleris laterana
ATTTTGAGACTTTGACGTATTACTACTATGACATTCTACGATCTACGCATCTTGACATTTCAATACTTTGAATTTAATCGTCCGAGCGCAAATCAGTACCTTTACCATGGGTTACATTACAATTACCGTACTCGCGAGTCGAATGCTCTGTCCCTCGCACTCTATAAGAATACTTGCGAGGTCTGCGAGGGACAGAGCTACGACTCGCCAGCGAGTACGTTAATTGTAACTCATGGTAAGGGTACAGGTCCTCTATTCAAGGCGGTAAACGTCAACAGGGTAGTGATTCTCTCAACAACGACGGTCGGACGCACGGACGAGTGAATGTCCAAGCGGCGAGTTTAAGTAGTCCCGTCAGAGCGTACAAAACACATTTTAGCGCGTGCATTTTAAATTTAGCAGCTTCATTCTGTGGTTAGATTGAAAACAATTGCCGGGTAGCCTTGCGTATTGCTAAAAAATGTATCATATTAACACATAATGTCAAGACCCACTTTGGCGGTGCCGATCCGCTACCGAGGCGTTATGTGCGATGACCTTTACCTAACTAAAACAATATCGTTACTACTTAAGAAAAGCTCGTATCTGACACTTCGAGATGTAAGAGTTTGAACTTAATTCTATTAACATTTAAGTTTAAAATCGTTCGTCACGAAATATGAGATACGTGGTTTCAAAGGAGTAACAATATGAATGATAAAATTGATAAACAAAATGTTCTAAACTTACTATTTGATCATATGTTGTTGTAGCGTCGTAGGAAACGCACGAACCGTATTAGATACCAAGTGATTTATAATTATAATAAGCTTATTGTTGGCTAGTTTTATAATGTTGAAAAACGCGAATTATGTGTACGGCCCGCGTGATGTAGATGTGCCTATGAAAATCAATTTCGGTGAATTCATTTTGAGCAGATTTTTGCTGCGCATGGATGAAATTGCGATGGTAAGTTATTTTCATCATTATGTAAGTTATTTTAATCGCATAAAAAGATTTGTGTTTAATGTAGGGTAAAGGCACCAGTGGTCAGCCAGAGACCAGTAGTCAACCTTATATGAGTGCGAACAGTGAGAAATATATGTTTCGTACTCTTCCCACTCATACAAAGTATAGGCAGAGGCTGACTAACAGGTCTCTGGCTGGCAAATGGTTACTTTACCCTACCAAAACTTTTTTTCTCAACTAAGAGAAAAACTCCTAGGTTGGCTCATTCTTTTTTGAGTTCTTTCAGAAAACCTAATAAAATTTAAATTTTTATAGTCCTTGGAAAGTTTCCTACTCATCTTGAACGCAATACGCGAAAGAAAAGCGAACTTACGAGGTCGCGTGCGCATGTCGACAGAGACAAGACGAACGTCATGTCTCACGTCGCATCCGGCGCAAGACAATCGCATTTGCAAAACTCTCTCATACAAAGAAAAGGCAGAGGCTGACTAACAGGTCTCTGGTTTACCCTATAAATGAACATAATATCACGACAAATATTTTCTGTTGACATGTCGAGCACTCGGACGTTTACCTTATACATCTATCGTTAGATCGTTACAGGGGGCCTAATATGGCTGCGTTTATCGCGTGATAGATTTTGAATAAGGCATCCGTCACCTTCTGACCAAGGACCGGAAAACCCCTTCATTCGCTTAGCGCTTTCGATTCAAAAGCCTACACATTGGCTAACCGTACAACGGATAGCCCTATCGATTGTGTTGCCGTATCGTTAGGACTACCTTTTCGAATAAGGTTACCGCTTCCATTGCGCTTGTTGTCCGACAAGGTGTTGGCAGCTTGAATAAACAGCGTATCAATAGGGTTGGGTTAATCCTGATTGTGGTCTCTTTCTCACCAGCGCATTCGGGCGACACTGTATAACGTATTGTTGAATTGTTAAAGTTTAGGTTTTATATAATAATTATGGTCTTATTACATTATAAAATAAAATAATATAAATAATAATATAAAATAAATATATATATCCTACTAATATTATAAAAGCGAGAGTTTGTGTGTGTGTGTGTGTGTGTGTGTGTGTGTGTGTGTGTGTGTGTGTGTGTGTGTGTGTGTGTGTGTGTGTGTGTGTGTGTGTGTGTGTGTGTGTGTGTGTGTGTGCGTGTGTGTAATTTCGATGAAATTTGGAATGGAGATAGCTTATACCCTGGATTAACTCATAGGTTACTTTTCATCACGGAAAATTTTAAAGTTCTCGAGGGCATAACGATAATCGAAATCTAAGCGGACGAAGTCGCGGGCAGAAGCTAGTAAATAATAAACTCGCGTTACTCGCGTCAAAGTGGCCCGGGGGTTCCGTAAACGAAGCGAAAAATAAAGTCCAGTATAAAATAAACTGACACGAGTTCTTTGTGGGTATTAGTTTATTTATGTTACTGGACATTGGAACGAACCCAAATGAGGCAAACTATAATAGTAGACTTCTTATAGGTTTTCCTGTAATATAAAGGAGTAATATTTTTCTATATTTTTTTCAAAATTTTAGGCCCCGTACCCAGTAGTTTCGGAGATAAGGGGGAATGGTTAATCTTCACCTATTTTCTTAAATAACTTCAAACCTATTTACCTTAAAATTATAAAAAGTACTAGCTTTCGCCGGCGACTCCGTCCGCGTAGAAGTCGTTTATCGCTGCTCCCTCGGGAACTGGCCCATTTTCCGGGATAAAAAGTAGCCTGTGTTAATCCAGGGTATAAGGTATAAGCTATCATCACTCCAAATTTCATCCAAATCCGTCCACCCGTTGCAGCGTGAAGGAGCAACATACACACACACACACACACACACACACAAACTTTCGCATTTATAATATTAGTAGGATATACCTATTTGAGATTCTAACTACCATACTTCGAACTACCTTTTACCATATGTATAAGAATAACATTAATAACTTAGTTTTTTGACAACTTGATTATTTAATTTAAATAAAGGTTTTCGATTAACATTTACTTACATAGGTATAGGTACTCTACTTACCTTCTGATTTATGTCCAAGAATTAGTATTTTAAATTAATAGCACATCACAGATAAGTATCTATCTGTTCTGTGTTAATAGGATGAGTAAATATGATATAGGTAGGTACGTACCTTTAATTTATTCTGGCATAGTTCACAGGTGCTCGTGTTAGATGATTTATCATATTTAAAATATCGATGCACGGCGTCCTTTTTTATTGGAGCCATATTGGATGGTAGGGTAAACGTAACAGTGAATGAACCCTTAAGGAGAATTTCGTCTTTAAATATTTTTTTTAATAAAATGGAAGTTGTTACCAACAAATATAAATGTCGTTATCAATCAATCAAGTATACTAGTTTGCTTCTATAACGTTTGTTTTACAATAACATTGCTTAATTTTAAGTTATAGCTATTTTAAGCCGCAAACACTCCAAAACACCAGTGATTGAACATAGAAACACCAGCAAATGAACAAATGAAACCAGTGAATGAACAATGTTTAATTGTTGATTATGTTTTATCCTTCTTTTAAATTGATTTATAAAAATGTTATTTTACTACTTAGTGTTGATTGACGTGCAACTTTCCCGCCTGAAAACGCTGTAGGTATAATAGGTTATTTTCAAATAACGATAGTTCAATAACTGGCTCTTAAATTTTATGCTAAGCCAATAAATGAACCAGTCACATTGGTGGTAGTTTATTTACTGGAAATAATAAACCAGTAAATGAACGAACATTTTAAGCATTTAAGAGTTTGTTCGAATACTGGCCACATGAAGGACAAGCCACTAACAGCTATGTTTCTGAAAAAGAAACTCTAATAGAACAACGAAAACTCACAATACTGTAAAATAAGTAATTCACGCGGTTCTAGTAAATGAACACCGTCGTTCATTCATTAGTTTTAGTGGTTTCTGTGATCCAGTTATAAAACATTTGGCCAAAAATGGCAATTTGAAACAAAAACACTTGATATGGCTTGTAAATAGAAAAAATATATCCTTAAGACTTAAAATAAACACACACTACGGATCTCAGTTGTGTGGAATAAGAACAATATCACTTCAAACACAAGATAACTTACCCGTCTGCTAACTACTGCCCCATACAACGAAAACACGTCTGCGACACGTCAACTTTAGATGTCCGCCATGGTTCAACTAAAGCAACTGAGTTGAATTTAATGTTACCATGATGTTACTAGTAAAGATGCCAATCAAAAAAAAATACTTTGTAGGGTAGAAATTAAAAGAACCCTTGATTTACGAAAAACGGCTCATTTTGTTCATTCACTAGCACTGTTCATTCACTGGTACGCTTACCCTATCACACTTTAAACTTTATCAGTTTAACACTGACCACTTTTATGTTAAGTACTTGAACTTGAGCGAGAGGCTTGCATTACAAATGACGAAACAATGAATAACATTACGTTAATAGGTAAACAAACACCCCGTGCCGGCCGTGTGCCGATTTGCCGAACAGCCCGAAATCGACCGAAGTCACCGGAATCTAACTCGCTCGCTCACAAATTTATTACTTACTGTTCAAAAATCAAAACAAAGTATAAAATACAAATAAAATATTGAAGATTTTGCGTGAATGGCAACGGCTTAAGGTTTACTATTGTTTGTCGTGGCGATCATGTGCAGCTCGTCTCGCCGCTTGCGCCTACCGACTGCTAGCCTTTCTATTGTTAAGTTATGCAATAATAAGTCGTAGGAATTAGGCGCATAGATTGAAATAGCTTGACATCTTTCAAAACCTCTTTAAAAGCGGCAAGCGTTTTAAGGGTTTTTGATACCGGTAAGTCTGCAAGCGAAAAGCCGAATCAATCGTTTCAATTGATTAGCCTTTTATTACGGCTAGCCGACGATACGCTTGCCGCACTGATGGGGTTTTTAAAAACAAGCCTATCGAATACCCCATCAAAAGTGTATTTTAACGGATACCGGTTCCGGTCCTTGCTTCTGACAGGTAAATAAGTACACGTGTCCAAAAGTGACGGATGCTTTATCCACAGTTGACCAAGGACCGGAAAACCCCTTCATTCGCTTAGCGCTTTCGATTCAAAAGCCTACACATTGGCTAACCGTACAACGGATAGCCCTATCGATTGTGTTGCCGTATCGTTAGGACTACCTTTTCGAATAAGGTTACCGCTTCCATTGCGCTTGTTGTCCGACAAGGTGTTGGCAGCTTGAATAAACAGCGTATCAATAGGGTTGGGTTAATCCTGATTGTGGTCTCTTTCTCACCAGCGCATTCGGGCGACACTGTATAACGTATTGTTGAATTGTTAAAGTTTAGGTTTTATATAATAATTATGGTCTTATTACATTATAAAATAAAATAATATAAATAATAATATAAAATAAATATATATATCCTACTAATATTATAAAAGCGAGAGTTTGTGTGTGTGTGTGTGTGTGTGTGTGTGTGTGTGTGTGTGTGTGTGTGTGTGTGTGTGTGTGTGTGTGTGTGTGTGTGTGTGTGTGTGTGTGTGTGTGTGTGTGTGTGCGTGTGTGTAATTTCGATGAAATTTGGAATGGAGATAGCTTATACCCTGGATTAACTCATAGGTTACTTTTCATCACGGAAAATTTTAAAGTTCTCGAGGGCATAACGATAATCGAAATCTAAGCGGACGAAGTCGCGGGCAGAAGCTAGTAAATAATAAACTCGCGTTACTCGCGTCAAAGTGGCCCGGGGGTTCCGTAAACGAAGCGAAAAATAAAGTCCAGTATAAAATAAACTGACACGAGTTCTTTGTGGGTATTAGTTTATTTATGTTACTGGACATTGGAACGAACCCAAATGAGGCAAACTATAATAGTAGACTTCTTATAGGTTTTCCTGTAATATAAAGGAGTAATATTTTTCTATATTTTTTTCAAAATTTTAGGCCCCGTACCCAGTAGTTTCGGAGATAAGGGGGAATGGTTAATCTTCACCTATTTTCTTAAATAACTTCAAACCTATTTACCTTAAAATTATAAAAAGTACTAGCTTTCGCCGGCGACTCCGTCCGCGTAGAAGTCGTTTATCGCTGCTCCCTCGGGAACTGGCCCATTTTCCGGGATAAAAAGTAGCCTGTGTTAATCCAGGGTATAAGGTATAAGCTATCATCACTCCAAATTTCATCCAAATCCGTCCACCCGTTGCAGCGTGAAGGAGCAACATACACACACACACACACACACACACACAAACTTTCGCATTTATAATATTAGTAGGATATACCTATTTGAGATTCTAACTACCATACTTCGAACTACCTTTTACCATATGTATAAGAATAACATTAATAACTTAGTTTTTTGACAACTTGATTATTTAATTTAAATAAAGGTTTTCGATTAACATTTACTTACATAGGTATAGGTACTCTACTTACCTTCTGATTTATGTCCAAGAATTAGTATTTTAAATTAATAGCACATCACAGATAAGTATCTATCTGTTCTGTGTTAATAGGATGAGTAAATATGATATAGGTAGGTACGTACCTTTAATTTATTCTGGCATAGTTCACAGGTGCTCGTGTTAGATGATTTATCATATTTAAAATATCGATGCACGGCGTCCTTTTTTATTGGAGCCATATTGGATGGTAGGGTAAACGTAACAGTGAATGAACCCTTAAGGAGAATTTCGTCTTTAAATATTTTTTTTAATAAAATGGAAGTTGTTACCAACAAATATAAATGTCGTTATCAATCAATCAAGTATACTAGTTTGCTTCTATAACGTTTGTTTTACAATAACATTGCTTAATTTTAAGTTATAGCTATTTTAAGCCGCAAACACTCCAAAACACCAGTGATTGAACATAGAAACACCAGCAAATGAACAAATGAAACCAGTGAATGAACAATGTTTAATTGTTGATTATGTTTTATCCTTCTTTTAAATTGATTTATAAAAATGTTATTTTACTACTTAGTGTTGATTGACGTGCAACTTTCCCGCCTGAAAACGCTGTAGGTATAATAGGTTATTTTCAAATAACGATAGTTCAATAACTGGCTCTTAAATTTTATGCTAAGCCAATAAATGAACCAGTCACATTGGTGGTAGTTTATTTACTGGAAATAATAAACCAGTAAATGAACGAACATTTTAAGCATTTAAGAGTTTGTTCGAATACTGGCCACATGAAGGACAAGCCACTAACAGCTATGTTTCTGAAAAAGAAACTCTAATAGAACAACGAAAACTCACAATACTGTAAAATAAGTAATTCACGCGGTTCTAGTAAATGAACACCGTCGTTCATTCATTAGTTTTAGTGGTTTCTGTGATCCAGTTATAAAACATTTGGCCAAAAATGGCAATTTGAAACAAAAACACTTGATATGGCTTGTAAATAGAAAAAATATATCCTTAAGACTTAAAATAAACACACACTACGGATCTCAGTTGTGTGGAATAAGAACAATATCACTTCAAACACAAGATAACTTACCCGTCTGCTAACTACTGCCCCATACAACGAAAACACGTCTGCGACACGTCAACTTTAGATGTCCGCCATGGTTCAACTAAAGCAACTGAGTTGAATTTAATGTTACCATGATGTTACTAGTAAAGATGCCAATCAAAAAAAAATACTTTGTAGGGTAGAAATTAAAAGAACCCTTGATTTACGAAAAACGGCTCATTTTGTTCATTCACTAGCACTGTTCATTCACTGGTACGCTTACCCTATCACACTTTAAACTTTATCAGTTTATCACTGACCACTTTTATGTTAAGTACTTGAACTTGAGCGAGAGGCTTGCATTACAAATGACGAAACAATGAATAACATTACGTTAATAGGTAAACAAACACCCCGTGCCGGCCGTGTGCCGATTTGCCGAACAGCCCGAAATCGACCGAAGTCACCGGAATCTAACTCGCTCGCTCACAAATTTATTACTTACTGTTCAAAAATCAAAACAAAGTATAAAATACAAATAAAATATTGAAGATTTTGCGTGAATGGCAACGGCTTAAGGTTTACTATTGTTTGTCGTGGCGATCATGTGCAGCTCGTCTCGCCGCTTGCGCCTACCGACTGCTAGCCTTTCTATTGTTAAGTTATGCAATAATAAGTCGTAGGAATTAGGCGCATAGATTGAAATAGCTTGACATCTTTCAAAACCTCTTTAAAAGCGGCAAGCGTTTTAAGGGTTTTTGATACCGGTAAGTCTGCAAGCGAAAAGCCGAATCAATCGTTTCAATTGATTAGCCTTTTATTACGGCTAGCCGACGATACGCTTGCCGCACTGATGGGGTTTTTAAAAACAAGCCTATCGAATACCCCATCAAAAGTGTATTTTAACGGATACCGGTTCCGGTCCTTGCGTTGACACGCGATATAGACGCAGCCATACTAGGACCCATGCGATAGTGTAGCAAGTATTTAACACAGAAAATTAACATGTTAATGGTGATGATGATCTTTCCGCCCGTTTTCGGCCATGGCGACCACTTCGACTCTTACACCCGTATTTGGGTGGTTCTTGCGTTTCGTTCAAATTTCATCAAATTTAAGAATCGGTTTTTTTTTTCGTTTTTTTATAAGAAATATATATAAGAAGTTTCATGTATTTAAAAACAATAGATACCAATGAAAGGCATCTTTATAACTTAATTATATTCATGATAAAGTGACGGGAGGTAATGAACCCTAGGAGGGTAATGAAAATCGCCTGGAAGGTAATGAATTACACTTGGAAGGTGATGAAAACCGCATGGAAGGAAATTAACAAGGCTCAGGCTAGGCTTTAGGCTTTTAGGCTTGGATGATATCTGAGTGAAAGTATGATCATATATGGAAAATGAGACTGATAATAAGATTGGATGCGTTCAATGGATTAATAAAAAGATATTAGGGAGTATAATTTTTAATCAGCCTTTGAAATAAGTATAAATCAAACAAATCCAAAATACAAAATGTTAGATTTAGGGTTAGATAAATACAAATTACCTATTCCTTGGAATGTCGATATCAACTTACATTATCAACTTTTTATAACAAACAGAAATGGGATAATTTTTATTTACTAAGCCAGCCACAATTAAGTAATAAGTTAAGGTTTTTAAATGAAACGTAACAAATAAGCATAACTTAACACAAACATAACTGATAATTATACTACATTTGTACAATTAACAAATTGTACAAATGAGGTCAAAACAAAACCTCGCGTGATAAAAATATAAATTGGCAATTATAATATTTAATTGCTTTTAAAAAAAATTTTTTTTAAGTAAAGTAATTATAATATAAATAATGCTATTTGTTTAATACAATATTGATATTTTTTTCTCCATCTTTTTCTTTGCTTACATTGTGCTCTTGCACTTATGTCCTTAATGCTACAAATTTGCTTCTATTCCTTTTTCTTTAGGTATTTTAATCGCTCTATTTCTTTTTGAACTTTATAAAGCACTGGGTTATTTTTAATTTCTTCATATTTTTGGCGTTTTCTATCTTTTTTATCTATCTCTGGTAAGTTTTTCATCTTTTGTATGTTTTTTCTTTGTTTTTGCCATTGTAGTCTCTGAAAGATGAAGGGACCAAAATACATATAATATGGGATTTGGACTAACAACCACAATAATACTTTTAGAATAAATAGTACTTAGTAGTAGAATTGAAAACTCGATTAAATCATTGGAAAAAACCATGTTGCAGCAGCAATATTAAATTTGCCACCCATGCTTAATATTCATTTTTTTTACATTACATATACTTCTTGAAGTCACCGACTTATATTATTATGTGTGTGTACCAAATTTCAACTCAATCGGTCCAGTAGTTTTGAAGCAAATTAGCTGTCACACAGACGGACAGACAGACGGACATACGGACAGACAGGCACGCGTGTGATCCTATCAGTGTTCCGTTTCATTTTTTTGAGGTACGGAAACCTAAAAAGGATGATATATTAAGTTAAAAGTAACTCGCATTACTGTTTGTTTAAAAAACGTTTGCAAGCTGTTTCTCAGAACAATGTTGATAAACTTAGGCGATCAAAGAAATGAACATACATTCTCACTTTTGGTTTTATAATATTAGAATACACATGGAAAGCTTGGTTTATTTTGGGAACAGAAAGGTATTCATTCCCTACCAAAGGTAATCATTACTTTCCATTAAAAAAAAACGCAAAATAGAAGGTAATGAATTGGACGGTAATGAATATTTGCCCTTTGATCCTAATTTGCTTATGTTGCCTGTGTGCCTGTTCTACTAGATTTAATATGTAATAACAATTCAATACAAGGACCTCGGTTAAATAACACCAATATTTTAAAAAAAAAAACTTACTTAATAAATTGCAGGATGGCGATGAAGTTTAGGCGATACCAAAGTTCTCTCCGTGCCACAATATCGTCGTTATTTTTATAACCAGGTGACTAGGGTCCGTCCGCTCAGAGCTCTTGCGCACGACACTGAGCGGGACTGGCAAGGGGTAGGTGCATGCCGCTTTTGGATGTCCACAAGTAACTTAAAACTTGCACGTTACTCATCGGGGACGGGAATGAGATTTTTGATTTGACAAAACTAAAACCTTGATTCTTTTAAGGTTAATACAGTATTAAAAATTAGTCAACCCGAATTATTATATTGTTTATTTGTTGCTTAACATGATAAAATGATAGAAATCGTAATTACTTGCAAAACTTGAGAATAAAAAAATATTGAAGCCTCTGAATGCTCGTTGGAAACAGGAGGGGGATGAGATATTGGCATGTTTTTTATCATTTACTTGATTTAATTAATACTAAATTCTATACGCGTTCGATGGTACCGAAAGTACTTTTAGGCTGTAATAACCCTATTAAAAAAGATCTTTAATAAATCTTAAAATCATACCACTTTCTCCCCTGGAAACGTGATTTGAACGAAACGCAAGAACGACCCATTTATAGTCAAGAAAAGTAATTACTTGAGTATTAGTAGTGTCAAAAGTCATTAAAAAATCGTTACTTTAGTCATTACTTTTACTCAAGTAATTACTTTACTTGTCTATAAATACGGGTGTTAGTCAGTCGGGCGCTGGTGCACCCGAAGATGGCTTATGTAGCCGATCTTCGAAGCGAACTCCCGTGCACAATGAGTCAATGTTATTATGCCTTTAGTCCCATCTCGTAGCCAGGTTTGGTAGCCAGCTTCTAATTGGGAAATGCAAGTTTTCCTGTTTCGTTGCCAGATATAAAATGGGAATGCTTTTCCCATCTCGTAGCCAGATTTGGAGGCCAGCTTCAAATTGGGAAATGCATTTTCACGTTTCGTAGCCAGATATGAAATGGAAGTGCTTTTCCCATCGCGAAGCCAGATTTCGTAGCCAGTTTCAAATTGGGAAATGCATTTTCCCGTTTCGTAGCCAGATATGAAATGGGAATGCTTTTTCTACTTCGAAACTGGCTACTAAACCTGGCTACGAGATGGGACTAAATTATTCCCGTTTCACAGTTAGCTTCGAATCGGGATTATTTTTCCCATTTCGAAACCAGCTACCAAATGTGGCTACGAGATGGGACCAAAGGTTAATATGTCGCGTGTATCTAGGAAAGTTATAACAGCATTGTTCTACTGCACTCGACATTATCAATCGTATAGAGCCCAATAGGTTAGGTTAGGTTTGTTTTATAACAATTCAGTGGGGCTAGACAAGTTGCCATCGTTCACGAACGCTAGCGTTAGGCGATCACTTTGGTGATCACCTGTCACTTGGCGCTGTCAAAATCAAATAGGCTATACAATCAGTTTTCAGCGTGTCAGTTGTAACGAGTGATATATCACGTGACTTACGTCATTCCTATACATTTTTCAATGACAACACATGTCGCCAGTGATCACCTAACGCTAGCGTTCGTGAACGATGGCAACTTGTCTAACCCCACTGAATTGTTATAAAACAAACCTAACCTAACCTATTGGGCTCTATACGATGCAGGGATTGTAACCGGTTACAAATAAACCGGTATTTATTTAGGTTAAACCGGTTAATAATTTAGGTAACGTTCGAACGAAATGATTTGGGAACGTTATTTCGAAGCGCTCCCTAACCGGTTACTCTGTGTTTCGATACGGGATGAATGACCGCTGTCGCGCGTCGAGGCGCTGCTGGTGGCTGCGCTATCAATCTAATACCATAGCAAACCAATCCTGTCTCCTTAAACGAGCGGTCATTCACCCCCCACACGGAGGAACCGCTCTCTAACCGGTAAATTGATTTCGTTCCCTGTTTACGCTCCGACATAGAGATACCGGTTAGAGTGATGTTCTTGCGAGCGTAACCTTTATTATGGGTTAGGCTCTCAAAGTGCGGCTCTAACCGGTACGGAAAATAAACCGGTTTTCAATCCCTGATACGATGGCATGTAAAAATTACCTGAAAGGTTTACAGTTTCAGAAAAAATGCCTTTATGGCAAATTAACATTATGGCAAGTGACACATTTATGGCAAATGAAATTCGGGTACACGAAGTGATCCGGTATACATAATATTACTTTTTTTTTCAGATCGACGAATCAACATCCTCCTCTGTGACCTACGGACAGCTAGGCCGCGGGGCGGTGTCCCTAGCCGTCTCGCTCACTCGCCTGGGCGTGCGACAGGGAGACGTTGTGGCGATATGCTCGGAGAACCGTCAGGATGTGTGGAGCGCGGTGGTGGGGGTGACCTGCGCAGGCGCTGTTATGACGCCGCTCAATATGGGTTATACAAAAAGTAAACAATTAAACTGTGCGATTTTTTTTTATGTCATGATACAATGTCACACCAATTGACCTAGTCCCAAACTAAGCTCTAGGCTTGTACTATGGGTACTAGACAACGATATAAATATTTATATGTATAGAGAAATATGTACATGATTAAATACACAGAAAACATCCATGACTCATTCGCGATCATCACACAAATATCTGCCCTTACCGGGATTTGAACCCAGGACCGCTAGCTTCGTAGGCAGGGTCACTACCAACTAAGGTAATGTGTCTTCCCTGGTTTTCGGACGGACGGACAGCGTACAAACATAATTAAATACGATGATGATGGTCTCGGAAGTTAAATGAAAGCTTGTAATAGTAGATTGTTAAATCAAGGGATGAAAGTGACAAATTGCAGCCTTAGATATTAAGGCTGCACGAGCGACCACGAGTGCGCCTATAGTTCGAGGGTGCAGTTGACACTTTCATTTCGATTATGAGGAAAGTAAAAAAAAAAGTTATTTATCACATTTTTGAGAAATAAATATAGCATGAAATACTAGGAGTACATAAACATTAAAAGTACATTGCTGTGACGTGTGGGAGACACCCGCGCTGTGTCGTGCGATATAAGTTGCGCTACGCACATCCTAGTTACCGCTGCGATCCTGGTACTTTATTTAAACATGCAATTACGTTTCATCCCTAGGGTGGACATGTATCAATTTCAATCCACTTTTCTAAGATAAACAATGGTCTACTTTCAGAGTATGAGACATGAAAAAATATTTAGAACCTTTTTAAACAAAATGTATACTTAATACTTTCTGTTTCCTCTTTAGGTGAACTAACACACACGCTGAACATCTCGAAACCAAAATACATCATCGCTTCATCAAACTGCTACCAAATACACGGAAAAACATTCGCAGCCCAGAAGTTTGTGAAGAAGATCATTACATTTGGTGACGAAAGAATTCCAAACACCATCGCCTATAACGATTTAGTCAAAGACAATTTTAGAATTGAGGATTTAGAAGTGCCAGATGTAAAAGGTCAAGAAGATACTGTCTTCATATTGTATTCTAGTGGTACCACTGGACTTCCTAAAGGAGTAGAACTGACGCATCTAAACGTTATAACTACACTTCTTCTGTGAGTATCCTTCAAAAGTTTTTTTTTTAATTAAGGAGTAGGCACACGAGCACACCTGATGGTAAGTGTCTGTGACCCATGGACATTTGCATTGTCGAGAGTATTACAAGACTGCAACACAAAAACTGCGAATACGTGGCTAACACTGCTGCTTGGAGATAGGTTAAAGGAAGACGATGGTAGCGTTTTAGACGGAACCTGCCCAAGATTCAAATACCGCTATACTGAATTTAATTTAAATTTGAAAATCATAATATTCTTTGGAAAGGATGGATTAAAGAAGATTGACGAAAGAGATATACAGATCGAAAGTGAGTGGACGGGTCGGACGGGGCCGCCCTAGGCGTACTTTTTCGAGTCAAATCGGAGAAATACTGGAAAAGAGCCGAATCTTAAGTACCCGAAACCGACGTGCGTGCATGACTCGATGTATGAATGTGGACGAAGCGAAAGCAATTGCAAATGGAAAGAAGTGGTCTCTGCCTACCCCTCTGGGAAACAGGCGTGATTTCATGTATGTATGTATGTATAATATTCTTTATTCCATACGAGCCCAACAAGACGTTAGATATATCAAATTAAGATATTAGTTGACTCACTAAAGAGAGAGTCGGTGGCCTAGTGGCTTAGGGGGCGACTCGTGATCGTAAGGTACCGAGTTCGAACCCCCGCGGTCACCATGTACCAATGAGTTTTTTTAACTTAAGTGCATTATCCGATGCTCTTACGGTGAGGGAAAAAAATCGTGAGGAAGCATGCACATTCGAACAACTGAGTGTGTAAGAGGGTAATTGCACAAAAGATCCCAAAGGGTCGAAGTGTATCCGAAACGGCCCATCTTTAAGATAAGATAACATAAGATCACTAAAGAACTTACTGTCGTTACTATCACCTTTGGTTGATATAACTAACATCATGCATGACTATTGTATTTTATTTTTTTTAAGACTGCGCCGAGCGTACGCCTGGTGTACAGTGGCGCCCTCATTACTTTTACTGTGTTATCTAATAAACTAGAGTATTTTTAGAAATTGGACGGTAAGTTTTTGTACTACAAACGAAAACACAACTTATAGGGTATATCACATAGTTTAATAACAATTCACCTTCGAGTTATCAACTTAACGGAAAAAAGTGGCCACCTTTTTCCGTACATCGGCGGATGAATGCGACCCCAACACGCCGACTTCAGAGTCGGTGCATGGCCTTGTCGAGGAATTTAGACTGTTCCGGTTGGAACTTGGGTCAGTGCGGGCGGAGATGACGGCAGTCCGTCAGGAATTGACGGCCCTAAATAAGAGTGTCGAGGGCTTCCAGAGCCGCCTGGACCTAGTCGAGCAGAGAGTAACACTCATTGAGGAGCGCATTTCAGATGAGACGAGTTGCGATAACAGCGAACTCATTGCTACCGTCGCAAGACTTAAGGCGGATTTAAACGACAGGGACCAGGATCTTCTTCTTAACGACCTAGAATTAACATGCATTCCCGAGGCACCCAACGAAAATGGAATCCACTTAATTAAGTATATCTGTGGCTCAAAAGTTGGGAGTCAATATCGACGAGCGTGACGTGGTTTCTGCGGAAAGAGTTGGGGCGCGCCGGGATGCGCGGGACGGAGAGACTAGCGAGCAACCGCGCCCGCGGCCGCTTGCCGTGCGACTGGCGCGCCGCGCGCCCCGCGCCGAACTACTGCGCGCCGCGCGGGTGCGCCGCGGCGCCGACACCGCCGGCATCGGCCTGCCTGGTAGTCCGCGCAGATTCTACGTCAACGAGCGGTTGACCAAACAGAATCGGGTCTTGTTTCATCGGGTACGAGAGGAGTGTACGAGACTGAAGTGGAGATTCGCCTGGACCAGAGACGGGCGCATTTATGTACGACGCCTAGCGGACACCGCTGCGCATCGTATCAAGTCCCTAGAAGACGTGGAAAAGGTTTTTGGCTTACCCTCCATTTGAGACGTATGTGCATCCTGAAGACTGTACTAATTTTGAATACTACAGCTAATAATATTGTACTTTGTTTTTCTTCAAAAAGAAGTTTTGTTTCGTTAGAGGCTTGCCATGGGTGGGACTTGTTATTTTATACACGTGAGGGCATTGGTGACACACAACACTACTTTATCTCTTTTTTTTTTAATTACTACTTCTTGGCTTATCCCATATCCCCCACAGTGTTCGTATTTTATCCCAAGCTGTGTCTCTTACCATTATTGTTACCCTCCTACTTGTGCTCTTTTGGTGTTATACTCTGCAGACAACGCGAAACACGTTTTGCAAGCCCAACGTAATATTTTAATAATTATTTTTCAACATTCTATAATCATTAACATCGTTTTTCATTTTAATTTTTTACTATTTTTCCTTTCACTGATGACATTTAATATAGTAGTTTGCATTTGTAATGATTAATAAAAATAACGCATTATTTGTAGGTTTGCTCAACCCATGTTCTCTTGGCACTAAGCATGAAGAGTTTATAGTGGCGATGGAAAAGCATTCCGTAGACATAATGGCTATAAACGAGACCTGGCTGAGGGAGGGGGAGGAGGGGCGCGCGCCGGCCGTCCCCGGCTACCGGCTGCGGCACACGCCGCGTCCCGCTGCCGTGCGCTCGCGCGGCGGCGGGGTTGGCTTTTACGTC
>CAWYPN010000196.1:0-13613 GCA_963966035.1 Acleris laterana
AATTTTTGATGGGTGTATCTTACTGTAGCGTTACCGAGGGAATGTAGATTAAATTATAAACTTATCTATTCGTAAACATTGACTCCAAAAATTGTAAACTCTAGAATAAATTCAAACCGAAATTATGGTGGGACATTTGGAGCGTATAGTCCGCCGCCGCCGAGCACTGGTTGCGTCGCTGTGCGCGCGCGCGGAGACGATGCAGTATATTGTCGTGTGATCGCGGCGCCGGCGCCCCGCGGCCGCGCGCTCCCTCGCGCGCCCCGGAGCCGCGCGACCGAGCGAGACGGAAGCGCGCGAGTCCTGTGCCAGCGGGGCGAAGGCGTCTAGTGTCGTGTAGAAGGCGTCACCTACTACTTAGTTGATTTTATCATATTCATTACCTATTACGTAATGTATAAGTGTTAAAAATATTTATTTATGGTATAAATGCTATATTAACGCAAATTCTTGTTTCATTCATTACCCGTCAAATAGCCATATAATTTATAATGTATACGAGTAGATTCATAAGAAATAAATGGATTATAGAATGCTTGAGACATATTTATTTATTCGTCATAATACTCATTGTTCGCGCCTCGAATCGGGTGTCATCGGAAATGTTCGGGATCCGTCGCCCGCGCAGCGGAGTGCGGGGCGCAGGGAGCACCGCTCGAACATTCGGCTCAAAGCAACTACAGCGACAGCACGTTATTTAATACGTTAATGTAAACCCTTAAGTTCTATTATATGTGCATGAAATGTACTTGGAGTATAATTTATCTCCCTAATACAATACCTAAGCAATCAAGATCAAGGTGCACGCATCCAGGCGTGTACATATGGCGACCGTGACAATATAACGAAGTACCTACCTATGTAAGAACAAAGAAACGGGATTGCAGCCGTGGCATTTTTGATACTACGCATCGAAAGTCTACGCCAGCGACATCAAGCCTTGTCGCTGCGCGGGCGACGCGGGCTACTTGCGCGCGCTGTTGCTACGCGGTATTCCGGGTTGCGCGCCACTCACCCGGGTCCCCGTCTGACGCGGTCGGTGCTGTTGGCGGGCTCGGCGGCCGTGGCTGAAGGCGGCTGGATCGAGTTACCGGTTTGATTGAACCTGTTTATTCTCCTAGCTCATTGTTTATTTTAAATGCCTGATAACGAAGAGATGAGTACTGCTGATTATATTAGAAAGTTAAATAAAAGACGTGGCGGAATAAGGAGCCAATTAACTATATTTAAAGACTTCGTGAAAAATTTTCAAAAAACAAATAGTTCTGATGTATCAAGTTATCAAATAAAGGAGTTAAGCCTGAGATTAGATGGGTTAAGAAAGTTAATGATTGATTACGATAAAGTACAAATTGAACTTGAAGATATTTCACCTAACATAGACGAGCAGTTTGGGGAAAGAACACAGACTGAAAATATATTCTACTCTCAAATCGCTTTAGCTCAGGACATCATCGATTCGTTTTCAGAAAAAATCAGTGGTCAAAATGAGTCATTCAAATCAACGTCTTGTCATGAGAAATTTAATCCCATTCGTTTACCTACGATCAGTTTGCCAACCTTTGATGGTAACTACACGCGCTGGTTGGAATTTAAAGATTTGTTTGAGTCTTTGATCAATGGTAATGATTCGATTGCTCCGATAAACAAGTTTCATTATTTAAGAAATTCATTACAAGGGAGCGCCAGTGTCGTAATAAGGTCCATCGAGTTCTCCGCGAAAGGGTACGAGCTTGCGTGGAAAACATTGTGTGACAGATATGATAATAAAAATATTCTTATTAATAATCATTTAAATGCGATTGTTAACATTCATCCTATACAGAAGGAGTCATTTAAGGCGTTACGATATTTAATAGACACCGTTTCTAAGAATTTAAGCGCACTCGATACTATGGGCATTTCTACAAAAGGTTGGGATCCTTTAGTTATGTTTCTGGTCTCAGCGAAGTTGGATTCCAAGACGAATGGAAAGTGGGAAGAATTTAAAGGAAATTTTAGGAATCACGTACCCAATAACGAAAATCATAATAATTTTTCAGAACTACCCACTTTAGAACATTTTAAAGAGTTTTTGCGTAATCGAGCGAACGTGCTAGAAACCGTGTATTGTAGTCGTTCTAGTACTAGTACGTCTCATGAAAATAAGACCGTTAGTAAAGAAAATAAATACTCAAAATCATTTGTGACTTCTTTCGATAGTTCGAAGATTAAATCATGTTTAGTATGCGGACAGAACCATCACGTGTACCAATGCAATAAATTCAAGGACATGACCCTTGAAGAGAGGCGGGTGGAAGTTTCTAAACATAAATTATGTACTAATTGTCTTCGCAATGGCCACGATAGTTCACATTGCACTCTTAAAGGATCATGTCGTAATTGCAGAAAAAAACACAACTCTCTTTTACATGGCGAGGGTGCTGTTAGTAACAATGTTGTAGTCACCGAAAACTGTGACAATAACGAAATTAACACATCGACTAATTTATCGACCGGTAATTCAGGCCAAGTGCTTTTATGTACAGCTCAGGTTGAAGTTTGCCGTCGAAATAGTAAATCAACTTACCTGGCTCGTGCTTTATTGGATACCGGTAGTCAGTCTTCTTTTGTGACCCAAAGCTTAAAGAAAAAGTTGGGGCTACCCACTCAAAAAATTAATTCTTTTCATATTTCTGGGATCAATGGTAAACAAACAGAAATAACTGAACGAGTTCAGATAACGGTTAAATCTCGATTAAATACATTTGAAATTGACGCCGACTGTTTGGTTATCCCTACAATCACGGGTAATTTACCTAATGTTGAGGTTGATTTAGAGAGGTTGGAGCTTCCTCACGGTATTAATCTGGCCGATCCCCTATTCTATAGTCCCTCGCAGGTTGACATCTTACTAGGAGCTGATAAATTTTTTGAGATCATTAACTCCAAACAATTTAAATTAGGTCAAAACAAGCCAATTTTACAAGACAGCAAACTAGGGTGGATAGTTGCTGGTCTAACAGGCGAGAGCTACTACAAAGCTTATAGTCATTGTCATTTAGCCACAACAAGGCACAGGACATCACTACAAGATGTCGACGAGTCTTTGAAGCGCTTTTGGGAGGTGGAAGAGTTGCCTTCTGATTGTAATTCCCTTTCAGTAGATGAACAGTTTTGCGAGTCTCAATTCATAGAAAACACTAGTCGTTTACCTGATGGTCGATTCTCTGTACAGATGCCATTGAAAGAAAAGCCCGAGGAGTCTCTCGGCAACTCATACCTTATAGCTATGAGACGTTTTCTTTACCTTGAAAAAAGGTTAGATAAAATTCCCAATGTCAAAATCGAATATAGTAATTTTTTAAAAGAATACGCGGACTTAGGTCATATGACCGAAATTGAGCGTCCGGTGTTTGGTTGTTATTTGCCCCATCATTGTGTTGTCCGCGAACAAAAAGAAACCACTAAACTCAGGGTGGTTTTCGATGCCTCGGCAAAAACCAGCACAGGCAAATCCTTGAACGATATACAGGCAATTGGTCCAGTCGTTCAAAGCGACCTATTATCCATACTCTTGCGTTTTCGAACTAACAGATTTGTCCTTACAGCTGACATCGAAAAGATGTACAGACAAATCTCGCTCGACGAGCAACAACGTCACTTGCAGCTCGTGTTATGGCGAGATCGGGTCGATCAGCCAATAAAAATCTTTCAGCTTAATACAGTGACATATGGCACTGCTTCGGCACCTTTTTTAAGTACCAGGTGTCTTTTGCAGCTGGCAAATGAATGTCAGGATGAGATTACGTCCAACGTCATTAAAAATGATTTTTACATTGATGATCTCAACACAGGATGTTCCACTGTTGATGAGCTAAAACACATATATAATAATGTCGTACAAGTTTTGGACTCTGCATGCCTTCCACTTCGTAAATTTCGTTCGAATTGTCCAACCATTCTTGAAAATAAGATAGGATCTACAAATTGTCTTGATTTCAATACACAAGCAAGCGTTTTAGGTCTAAAATGGTCTCCTCAGTCGGACACCTTACACTTTCCAATAGAATTTAAAACTTTACCCGAAATAACAAAGAGGATAATTATATCTACAACTTGTAAGTTGTTCGACCCATTGGGGCTCTTGTGTTGTTGCATTATTAAGGCTAAAATTCTTCTTCAAAATTTGTGGTCTGCAAAACTAGGCTGGGATGATCCGGTTCCCCCTAAATTTGAGAAAAGGTGGTTGAACTTTATTAATAACTTGAGTAATATAGCTAACATGAACTTACCTAGACATGTTCTTTGTGACGTTCCAAATACTGAACGTACCGAACTTCACTGCTTTGTGGACGCGTCTCAGGAAGCTTACGGCGCTTGCGTCTACTTACGATCTTTTGATAACGAGAACCGCGTCACGATTAAATTGTTATGTGCTAAGGCCAGGGTGGCACCAATAAAAACGCTAACAATTCCACGTTTAGAATTATGTGCTGCCTTATTAGGAGCTCAATTGTGCACAAAGGTTACTCAATCAATAAAATTATTTGTGAAGCGATATATTATATGGACTGATTCTACTGTAGTACTCGGTTGGTTAAAACTGCAAACAAAAAATTTACAAGCCTTTGTTCGCAATCGAGTCAACAAGATAAATGAACAAACTCAGTGTTATGAGTGGAAACACGTACCTACTGATTTAAATCCTGCTGACCTAGCCTCCAGGGGCGTCGAGCCGCAGCATCTGCAGTCTTCATCCCTGTGGTGGGAGGGTCCTCCGTTTTTAAGGAAGGATCCCGCAGTTTGGCCGTCACAACCTCACACTACGTCGTCAAGTTTGCCTGAAGTTAAGAGTTTAGTGTCTTCTAATGACCTACAATCGATACAATGTGATTCCTTTGTAAAATTTGATCGGTATTCTAGTTACATACGATTGAAAAGGTCTTTTGCGTATGTCGTACGATTTGTTTGTAACTGTCGAAAACCTAAAAAATACAGATTATTCGGGCCATTACAAGTTGAGGAACTTAACGCCTCAATGACATTCTTAGTAAAAAAATGTCAATTGCAGTCGTTTTACAAAGATATGCTAAATTTAAGTCAGGGTAATCCGCTTCATCACCGAAGTAAACTTTTATCTCTTAACCCATTTATTGATACAAATGGGGTATTAAGAGTGGGAGGGAGAATAAAGAATTCTGACTATCGTTATAATAAAAAACATCCAATATTGTTAGATTCGAAACATTGCTTAACAAAATTAATAATGAGGTATGAGCACTTAAGGTTATACCATGCAGGTGCTCAGTTACTGCTGTCTTCCGTTCGTGAAGATTTCTGGCCGCTAGGTGGTAGAAATCTGGCACGGAGTATTCCGGATAAGTGTGTAGAATGTATTCGCATGAAGGGACAAACGGTACAGCCTATAATGGGTGATCTACCAAATGTTAGAGTTAATCCTAGTTCCCCCTTTTATTCTACTGGAATCGACTTCGCTGGTCCTTTTATGATAGCTAGTAAGAAAGGACGCGGTAGTCGTAACACAAAGGCCTACCTATGTGTATTTGTGTGCTTGGCCACCAAAGCCATTCACCTCGAACTAGTTAGTGATCTGACAACCGAAGCTTTCATACTTTGTCTACGCAGGTTCGTGTCACGGCGGGGTAACCCAGATGTATTGTATTGCGACAATGGAAAGAACTTTGTAGGGGCCCACAATGAGCTAGGTAGGATCTTACGGTCCAGCCGTCTTAAAGTAACTGATTACGCGACTAATGAAAATATAAAATTTAAATTCATCCCTGCGTACTCGCCACATTTTGGTGGCATATGGGAGGCCGGCGTCCGGGCCGCGAAATATCACTTAAAACGTATGGCTGGTAACGCGAATCTTACGTTTGAGGAGCTTGCGACGCTTTTCATACAGATAGAAGCCATCCTAAACTCACGTCCACTTACCCCACTCTCATCAGACCCCACTGACATGAACCCTCTCACGCCCGGGCATTTCTTGATTGGACGTCCACTGAAGTCAGTACCTACAATGCCTGTCGTCGGTAATTCACTCACCCGGTACAAACGCATCGAGCAAATCCGGCAGCAATTCTGGGACAGATGGCGTCGTGAATACATGGCGGAACTGCAACAGCGGGTTAAATGGAAGAAAAACCAAAGAAATCTTCAAGTCGGTGATCTCGTCTTGTTAAAAGAAGACAACTTGAAGCCACTACATTGGCGCCGAGGTCGTGTTACTCGTCTATACCCAGGACCAGATGGAGTATGTCGTGTCGCCGAAATTCTCACTGATAAGGGCTCACTAAAAAGAGCTGTAAACAGGATGTGCCTGTTACCAGTTATGGATCCGGAAACCACAATGATAGACAACGCTTCTACTGTCAACGGGAACACGCAGCTACCTATATCCAGCAGCTGAAGCCTTGAAAGCAGCTGCTTTCAACGTCGCGGAGGATGTTCGCACCTCGAATCGGGTGTCATCGGAAATGTTCGGGATCCGTCGCCCGCGCAGCGGAGTGCGGGGCGCAGGGAGCACCGCTCGAACATTCGGCTCAAAGCAACTACAGCGACAGCACGTTATTTAATACGTTAATGTAAACCCTTAAGTTCTATTATATGTGCATGAAATGTACTTGGAGTATAATTTATCTCCCTAATACAATACCTAAGCAATCAAGATCAAGGTGCACGCATCCAGGCGTGTACACTCATAATGTAAAAAAAAAAAATACATTGGTAGCAAAACGCCAAATAATTAAAAAATAACTAATTTATTATTATTTCAGTCGTCCTCAAAGGTCGACAAATGTCGACCGTGCCATCGTTCGCAATATATTTCCGGTAATTGTTCGTCGTTATTCATTATGACCTCGTCAGCAATTGGACAGACAAAACCTTCGGTTTCCCCAAAGAGGTCACCAAACCGTAGCCAGTTCACGGACACTAAAAAGTTTCCGTCTGGCCTTGTTAGGGCCCGGTAGAAGCGTCCGTGTAGCTCCTCGCTCTTCCATATGCTCTCGCGCTCTTCAGTGATCAGCGCCGTTGGTCTGCGCCAGATCTCGTTTGCCAAGGAGAGAGGCGTGAGGCTCCTGTCTACTGCAACCACATCACGATGCATTCCACACTTATTGCCAAGGAAATAATTATTTATTATTGTTATTTATTTAATCTATTTGAATACTTAAATTATTAATGAAGTTTCTATACTCACATAAGTTGATGTTTTGTTTTGTTATTAATTATAGTAAAAAAAATGTTTTAAATATTTTATGTGAGTAAATTCTAGGATTATTATAGGTATACTATGCATATCAAATGAATGATTGTCTGTATGTCCTTTATACAGGGTGAAATCCAAGTCGTGATTCCAATGATCACCTCTGTGTTCTACCCACGAGTATGAACAACTTTCACTATGGGACCAACTCTGAAATATCGAAAAAAAATCAGCTGTTTCATAGAAAAGTTCAATACGCACTCGACCAAAATGTATGAAGCAGCTGATTTTTTTTCGATATTTTAGAGTTGGTCCCATAGTGAAAGTTGTTCATACTCGTGGGTAGAACACAGAGGTGATCATTGGAATCACGACTTAGATTTCACCCTGTAGAATAATAAATTGTTATAGTTTTGCCATGTCCGTCCGCAGCCTAGCCCAGAGACTTTAGGCCGTATTAATAAACTCATCTTGGGTGAGATGCCAGTTCACAAGACACGTCAAAGTAAATTTCAAACCATAGAACACTGTCAGTTTTGACGCATCTCGAGACGAGCATTAGAGTTGAGATTTGCATTTGCAACGTTAAAAGATGGCGGATGTGTAATTTGTTTTAGTTTTATTTTTTTGTGTATTTAGGTGTTCAAAGTTCTTTTCTGATAGTGATTTGTACTTTTTATGCCATTGTGTTGCACAGTGATTGAAAACTTGGACTTATTTCGCGTATCTGGCATCTTTCTTCTCGTTACAAGTGGACTCGAAGTGGTACATAGGTTAAAACTATCTTGACCTCTGTCCTACAAACTACCGAACAACGTTGCCCCCAATCTTCCCAGAGAAGATTGGATTGTATTTTATTGGTATATTGATTTATACTTATATACACTTGACACTGGCGAAATCACTAATTCGTGGAAACGCCATAGCCCGGCGGTAGTAGCTGTTAGTCGCCGCGGGGCAAAAAAAAAAAAAAAAAAAAAACAGTTGAGATTAGTTTATTAATAACTACGGCCCTTAGTACTACACTCAGGAGCAAAAAAACGGGTCAGAGTACGTTTTTCATACTAAAGAGTCTATTTCGAAGCCTTGATTCCTCGCCAGGGGTTGCTTGTACCTAGTGAAATCTGATGATGGATGCCCCGAGCATCGATACAGGATTTCCAGTGCCTAGAGTCGAGTCCAGAATTAGGCGAACTAACTGACAGTTCATTGTACACTAATGTTGCCACAGTTTGGCTAGTGCTGTTAATATCGATAGCTAATCGACCACATAACAGATTTGGAATTATCATCGACGATATAGCGTTTGTCTGTATCGCACTTTCATATTTGCCAAATGAATGCTATATGTATGGTACATGAACTGCACCGTACTAGCCCGACAAAAGCCATCTAAAAGGATCACAATGGCCTGTAAAAGAATTATTTTTATATTTTATTCCTAATTTGAGGAGTAGGTAATATCGTAAATATCCGCTTTAAACCATGGGCAGGAACATCCTTCATAAAAGAAAATCACTCGTCAGATTTCGTAGAAGTTAAAAAGATAAAAAAAGATATTTATTCAGTAAGTAGGTTCCTATGTCCACTTTCGAGAATTTATTTATTATGTTACCCACTTAATTTAATCACACTCGCAGATGCCTCGCAGACGTCCAAGATACAGGTACAGCCTATCTACAGTCTGACGGACGCTTCATGTAACAGACATATCCTATAATCTGTGCATGTAACCGACAGTAACCGTACGCTTTACTTGGCTACACAATATCTATGTTATTATTATTATAATTATACATCTATGCATAGTGTAGGACATTATTACATCTGTGGTTCTGTGCTGTCAGCCTGCCTGTCAACGTCAAGTCCCGCTGTCATTTCTTTGTTGTGTGGTTTTTGATCTGTGGTTTTGGCTTGGTGGAGTGGAGGAGCGGATTTAAATAACATGTGAATTTATAAGTTCATAATAAGTACTCTTAATATTATTAGTGTCTTTAAAAGATCGTATCGTAAGAGATGAAACAGTTACATCAGAAGTAGGTCGTGTTTGCTGCCGATTTTGACTAAGAATCTAATGTTTTCTCGAGTCCCGGCGAGTAAAGATTTATAAATCAAGAACGTGTTTCTTATAAATTTATCGCAATGACAATGGTTTAAGCAAAACTTTTCATATTGACTGTGTTGTCAGTTTTGATTTAACTGTTCAGTTGGGTAAGCGAGCGTCATAGGTTAGGAAAACAAACAAAATGAAATTGGTAAGTAGTTTGCCATTGTTGTCCTTCATTAATTATTTACTTGTTATCATCATATTTATACAAATATTTGGCATTATTTACATCCATATTGGTATTGTTTCCAGTACTGCCTCAGCACCGACGCGGCTAAGCCGTGCTTCGTGCTGTCGTTCAAGGAGCTGCTGATCATGCTGGACTGCGGCCTGGCGGCGCACTCGGTCCTGAACTTCCTCCCGATGTCGCCTGTGCCCTCGATGCGCCTCACGACTCTGCCCTCCTACACTCCACCTCACATCACCGACCCTCTGCTGGAAGGGGTCATTATATTTCACTTGGCATTTTTATATTTCTTACTACAATCTATTTTTCTGTGAAGGTCACCACAAATAATGGCTCAAAGTATAGCACAAGTTTAGCTTGAGAGAGTGCCATGTTAGAAGAGTAAAAAGGCTCAAACAACTATTAAAAAGTAGGCCCAAGGGGTTCATGCGTTTTGGACAGAGTTTTGGCAACTATATTTACATAATATACATATTTAAGTTGCCAAAATTCCCACTAACCTGTAAAACACAGCAGAGTGTCAGCAACAGGGTTCATTTTTGCCCCATAAGCACAGAACCCTAAAAGCTAATTAAATAACCAGTGGTACCTGAAGCATGGAACAATACATTTCTTATTTCAATCTGAGGGAATGTATTTTGTTGTGGCTACATGATTGACAGATTTGATCATTCTTTCAGGTGGTGTACTGGCAAGTCCTAAGAACACTATGACCTTGATCTTCTTTTGATTTTCAGTTCTTCAGGATAATGTAAAATCATCAGCGTCATTTTTGATAATAATAAAATGGGCTACAAAATACATATTTTTAACCTGCATCATTTCCTTATACTTCATTATGTAAAACATTTTATTTTTCTTTAGTTTTTTTTTTTATTTCTCGCGGAGGTATACCTCCAGAAAAAATATGCATGGATAGCCAATAGTACCCGCTACATACACATATAAAAATATTTGCTTAAATCTACTAACCTTTTTGTAGCACAAGTAAAAACACAATTTATGGGATATGTAACAAACTTTTATAACAATTACCGTTTGAGTAGTCAGCTTAACAGGAAATGGTGGCCACTTTTTTCCGTTAAGTTGATGACTCGAAGGTGAATTGTTACTAAACTATGTGATATACGCTATAAGTTGTGTTTTCATTTGTAGTACTAAAACCTACTGACCAGTTTCAAGAAAATACTTTAGTTTATTAGAAAACACAATAATAGTAATGAGGGCGCCACTGCACATCCGGCGTACGCTCGGCGCAGTCTTAAGCATAGAGTGTTCTTAGGACTTGCCAGTACACCACCTGAAAGAATGACCAAATCCGTTCATGGCACTTCTAGTTCGCTTAGCCTGCTAGACCCTTTTATTACATTACGGACTCCATCACTATGGATAGTAGATACATTACTTCGTAATGACTCATGTATGTATGTATGTAAACACTTTATTGTACAAAAAACAGAAAATCAAATACAATATTTACAAAATGGAATGTAAAAAGGCGTATTTATCCCTTTAAGGGATCTGTTCCAGCTAACCTTTGGGCGATGAAGGATAATAAGAAAAGTCGAATGTGGTAGACATTAGTACAAAACGAAGTTAGTTACAAAGTATTTTACAAAGTACATAAAAATCAATCAACATGATGCCTTAATAAGATTTGAATAGTGTTGAAATTGTAACTAAACTTTTACATCTGGCTCTCAGGAAATGAGGGCATTTAATTTTTATTTATCAAAAGCTTTACGTCAGGAGCTTGCTGGGAAGATCCATGCCTAGCCCACAACGCTAAAAGAGGGATGTTATAAGATAAGTTAAATTTCTGGCTGTGGCTTCTTAGCTCCCAAACGGATGTACCGAAGAAAGCCATATCAGAATGGTTTCATTAATTCATCTGTTTAAGAGGGTTCAGCTCTGTAAGTAGATTATATTGAGGGTTTTTATGTATTCAATAGTGATGTAATGTACTATTCATTCATGACCCACTTTAGGTCACAAGTCAATCTGACATTCTACAGCAAAAAGGATGAGTTTCCTATAAGTTACAAATGACTTGGCATCTCTTATGACATTGAGGACATCAAATAAAGTTACGCACACAGCAATGCTTAAAAAACGGTGACGGTACAGAATCGAAGTGACGCGTCGTATCCGTACCGTTTTTGACGCAAGCTCCACACACCGCTGCTTAAGACTGCGCCGAGCGTCCAGTGGCGCCCTCATTACTTTTATTGTGTTTTCTAATAAACTAAAGTATTTTCTTGAAATTGGACGAAATGTGTTTGTACTACAAATGAAAACACAACTTATAGGGTATATCATATAGTTTAATAACAATTCACCTTCGAGTTATTAACTTAACGAAAAAAAGTGGCCACCTTTTCCCGTTAAGCTGACTACTCAAAGGGTAATTGTTATTAAAGTTTGTTACGTATCCCATAAATTGTGTTTTTACTTGCGCTACAAACACATTTTGTTTGGTTCCAAGGAAATTCGTTAGTTAATTAGAAAACCCAATAACAGTAATGAGGGCGCCACTGGACGCTCGGCGCAGTCTTAAAATGATACTGATATTACGCGTCACTGCGATTCCGTACCGTCGCCGTATTCTAAGCAGCGGTGTGGTCGCAGCTTTATATTTTTACGTGTAGCTTTACAAATGAACGTTAGTGACTATATGAGAGATGGTTTGAGTGTGCGTTGCGCGTGGCAGGAGCTGAAGGAGTGCTACGGGCGCGTGTTCGTGGACTCGGCGCCGGAGTGGGTGCCGCCGATGGACCACGTGGTGGACTTCGCGCACCTGGACGTGCTGCTCATCTCCAACTACACGTGCATGCTGGCGCTGCCCTTCGTCGTGGAGACGCCCGGCTTCCGCGGGCAGGTGCTCGCCACCGAGCCCACGCTGCAGATCGCCAGGTACGCGACACGCTCCCGGTGCACGCACTAAGAGAGCGTCGCTCTCTTGTCGACGTGGCTCCTGTGTGGATTTTTTCTGGAAACGACTTACTTAGGTACTATCAGACCATTGGAACCTTGACCCACCATAGAACTGTGTCACAGAGACGTTATGATTCAAGTCATAAGAAGTGTCAAACAAATTGTTTTATAATGTCACTGTGACACCGTTCTATGGTGGGTCAGGGTTCCATTGGGCTGATAGTACATGCAACTAACTTAAAAAAAACTGCAAGTACTACCCGAAGACCCGAATTAGCGCATCGAGGGTCCTGTTTTTAAGATAGAAAAGTAATATCTAATTCAAACGAAGGCTTAAAATGTAATGAACTTCTATTTTGTAAACTAATTACTATAGTTTGTGTCAATTATTATTGACAAAAGATGTAAACAAATTAGTAGTTTGACACGTAACCTTAAATATTTATCGAGCATGTTTTAATTTAAAATAATGTGTAATTGATAGTTGTTTAATCTTAATAATGGTGACGTAATTGTGTTTACATGTTTGCTAATTTTAATTGGCACAGACTATAAGTCCTGTTACGCTGTCCACGTAAAAAGCGAACTGTGCCAAAACGTGCCGCGTGTTACATAGTTATTGCGGCAGGTTGATGTATTTTCAAGGAGACACGTGATCACATAGGAAGTGACACATTGTTCTTTTTCAAGTTGCTCAATAGAAAAGTGGAAGGACCTTAATTTTTGACCGATGTGGCTTTATTAGTATCTCGAAGTAATAGTAACGAAAAAATTGTAATAAAGTAAAAAAAAGGCATTGCCAGAGTATTCACTAAGGAACCTCAATTCGTGAAAGTACTGCACGGCGCGGGGCGGCGCCGGCGAGCTCGCTCGCGTCTCGGCGGCGCGCGGCCGCGGGTCGCCCGGGGAGACGATTTTTCAATTTGCCTGGGGAGACTGAAGACTAATGTGTAATTTTAAAATGGAACGTGTAATGTTTCAGTAGATTAGATAATATAAGTAAAATAACGCATACAAATACCTTTCATTACCGATAAAAGGAAACGATCACCAAGACCCAATTCGGTACCTGAATAAAGAAAATCCAAACGGGTCTCGGCGATCGGGTGTCCGGGTGTCCGGGCGGTGACGATGGGGTGCGCAGGTTCTACCTGGAGGAGCTGTCGCTGTGG
>CAWYPN010000197.1:0-50000 GCA_963966035.1 Acleris laterana
TTGTCCTTCTCTCTTTGCGTTAAGATTAATCGCGTTTGGCTCAAGCGAATAACAAGATCGTAACTTGCTCTTTAAGATCCGGGACTTGCGGCTGGGTTTATGTTTCACTGGTTTTATGTTACTTCACGCAGAAATTATCCCTCAGCTACGAAATAATTATCAAATGTTCGCGTGATGATATGTCTCGTTAACTCATAGATAGAGACTTCTATGAAACAGTAAAACTAAAAAAAAAAAAAAAAAAAAATAAAAACTTTATTTAGCAAAAAACAGTACAGTATAGCTACTTATACAATGTAATTACAATCATAGTTTATGATGCTTATTTATAGCCATTTCTTTAATGATTGGTGTATGTATACCAAAGCAATAATAGTGAGTAAGTTTCCTCTGTCCCCCGTACTAGTAATAACTGTATCACGGTGGGACAGGATTCACCGTCCTCTAAATTATTAAGTTATACAGTTCAAGAAAGTAACATTAACTACAAATTGAGACAATGTGCGGGTATGCCAATATTCAATATCTGTTGCTAAGTTGTAAACAAGTAGTATATGCAAAAACACTACATCAAACTTAACTGATTAGGAACTTAATACTAAGTATAAATTTAACAAACGGATAATGTTATGAGACTACGTGTGTGTGTGTGTGTGTGCGTGTGTGCGTGTGCGTGTGCGTGTGCGTTTGTGTGTGTGTGAGTGCCAATTTTATTTTATTAGTTGCTCAGTACTTTCATAGTTAAGTGTCTTAAGATATTTTTCCAATATTTTTTTACACAAATATGGTGAAAGCGGCCTTAGATTTAGGTTTTTACTTAGTTTATTATACAAGATGGGTCCACGGATCCTTAAAAATTTATTTGCAAATTTAGAATTGTGATGTCGTGTTATGTACACGATGTCGGTTCTTCTACGTGATGAAGGGTAATCAGGCGGGTTTTTATGTTGCTCCAATAACAGTTGTTTAATAAATACCTGTCTCACCGTGAGAACAGACGTGTCATTGTATAAGCTATGTGTAGGATGCCTGAATTGCTTAAAAGTCATAACTTTGAGAACCGCCCTCTGCGCTCTCTCAAGCTTAAGCATTGCCATTTTTGACGCGCATCCCCAAGCTGTAATGCAATAACCTATTACCGATTGGCACAGTGCAAAGTAAATCGAAATTAATAGTTTTCGATCACATACATGTCGCAAACTCTTAAAAACAAAAATCAGTTTTCGTACTCTTCCTGTGAGACTTGTGATTTGATCATGCCAGTTGAAATTTTTATCAATTTGCACGCCCAAATATTTGATCGACGGAGTTTCTTTAATTTCTTGACAGTGACAACTTGTAAGTTCTTGACATGTATGGGCTCTAATAATAATGGTATTTGGTAATGGTTGAGTACTATTATTGATACTGTAGGTCATAATTTTAGTTTTACTCTGGTTGAGAGTGAGTAGATTATAAGTTAACCAATTAGTAACTTTATTAAAGCCTTCTTGAGCAACGTCATTAACACTGAGCCAAGACTTAGAGTAAAATAGGATAACAGTGTCATCGGCAAATGTGGTTATTTGAGCATTAGGTAGAGATAAACGGCACAGGTCATCAATATAGATCAAAAATAATGTGGGCCCCAGAACACTCCCCTGTGGTACTCCATAATAGATATTTTTTTCAGAGCTTGACAAGTCTCCTAGCCTAACTGACTGCTTTCTATTTGTTAAATAATCTTGGAAAAGTAATAATGGTATTCCACGTATACCTTTATTTTCCATTTTTTTTATTAGTATTGGGACAGAGACTGTGTCAAAAGCTTTTTTTAGATCTAGAAAGACACCTAGAGCTTTGTACTTACTATCTAATTTATCAACTACAAATGAGGTCAGTTGTTGTACGGCGTCCGAGGTAGATTTTCGTTCCCTAAAGCCATACTGGTTGCAGCTAAGAAGGTTATTCCTTTCTAGGTAACTCTTTAGCCTAGTATTTATTAACTTTTCAAGAACTTTTGCCAGAGTAGGTAACATAGAGATTGGCCTATAGTTTGATACACAGTCTCTGTCTCCAGATTTAAATATAGGTACCACTACGGAACGTTTAAGCGCATCAGGAAATTTCCCAACTTTAAGGCATAAGTTGCAGATTATAGTAATAGGGGGGGTAAGGGCATCTAGAGCTAGCTTTAAGAATGAAGATGATATTCCATCCCATCCGGTTGCGTTAGTTTTTTTAAGTTTATTTATAATTTGCTTTATTTCCTGTTCATCTGTTGGTAATATAGTCATAGATTTTAAGGGGGTGAAATTTGAGTTTACGTTTTTAATCAGGTCTTTTTCAGATACCTGAAACTTGTTTAAAATTTCATCTGCTAGTTCTTTGCCTATATTTGTAAAATATGAGTTAACATAATTAAGGGATTCCTGGGGAGTGGATTTTAGAGCTAATAGATGTTTTTCATTATCCGCGTTTTCATTAGAATAGCAAATCTGTTTAATAATCGACCATTGCTTTTTTAAATTATTGTGATGTTCTTGAATCAGAGATCTCTGGTAAGCCCTTTTTAGTTTTTTTAAAAGGGCGTTACACGTATTTCTATACCTTTTATAAGTAATTCTATGGACAAGATTATCAGGGTATTTTTTTAGGGTTTGGTGGAGTTTATCTTTGTTTCTTAAGCATCTAATGAGCCCTGTTGTAATCCATGGTTTAAGATTGCGCTTTCTCCGCGATATTTTAATCAATTTAGTATTATTTATCATAGCTCTGTTAACAAGATATAGGAACAGATTTGTCACATCGTTTGGATCAGATCCTTCTAACACATTTGCCCAGTCTATTTGATCTAACTCGGAAATAACTGCTTGATAGTCAACATGTTTACGTGTTTTAGGGGAGTGAGATTTTACAGAGATAATTTTTGAAATGGACGTCATAACGGTAGCGTGATCAGTAATGGAAGATTCGTATATAATTGTAGTGTTAGATAGTTTGGTTTTAAGAAAACAGTGATCCAAACAATTAGGTCCCCTAGTAGGTAGTTTATGTGAAGGTAGTAACCCGTGAGAAGCCAATAAGTCTAAGTAATCGGAGGTTTTACTATCCTGATGTTCGTTTAAAATATTAATATTAATATCACCCAAAAGAATTATATTTTTATATTTTTTAAGGTTTGATAGTATAGAGTCAAGTGATGCAAGAAAGTTATCCAGATTCCTAAAAGAGGGAGGGCGGTATATAGCGATAAAGGCGTAGTCATTTCCAAGGGTCGTTGTGACAAGGCAGTTTGCTTCTAGGCAATCCGAAGGTTCAGTAGTTTTAAATGACAGCTCATTTTTTACGTAAATAACTATTCCATCATTTTGGTTAAGATTGCGTTTAGTTATAGTGGCTTTATATTTGGGTAATAAAGGTATACAAGAGCCTTCAGATAGCCAGCACTCCGTTAGTACTATCATGTCAAAATCGATTTTTAACCTAAGTAACAAAACCTGTAACTCATCAAAGTTATGATTTAAACTTCTTATATTTTGTGTTAATATTTTAAGTTGTTTGTTTTCAGTTATGAAAATATTTCTGCAACATTGAGGATCACTAACTGCCATGGAATTACAGATATTGATGTTATTATCAATATCAGATGATAATTTTTCGATGTCTACCATTTTTCAATAACTTGTTAATATATGACGCATTATAATGCATCTTAAGCGGTTTAGGCTTAGCTATTATCCATAGGCAGTATATATTTTTAATTAGTTCCTCTGAATAGAGATAAAATTGGCATGTATATGTTAGGTGTGTAATTGAAGTGAGAATTGTGTGAGTGTGTTTGTTTTGTGTCCTTAAAAAAGTGAACATTAACTTACTAACTAGTTCATCAAATAGTCATTGACTGGAACCATTTTCTCTTAACGACTCTATTTGATTCACTGATTTGATCAGTATTGGGGGCGAGCTATCAGTTTTCTTGACGAATACTCTGCCTTGCCCGGTCCAGCAGTGGTTGTAGCCAAAGTTTTTGCGCAAGTCTCGAGCAAAGAAATGGAGTTTTCGGGCTGAAGGTGTCAAGGACTCTGAAATGTACACCAGTTGCTTGTCCCCTGATATGTCTAAGCATTGAGTATTGAACTTGTTTTCATTATGCAAGCTATTATATTCTTTTAAGGCTTTGATTAATGCCCTGCTTTGTTGAATGGTCTGATAATCGACAAGAATCAGTCTATTTTTACCACTTTTGATTCGCCTCACCTGTCTCACATTATCTGGATTAAAAGGTATTTGTAAGGAACTATGTACCTTTGATAGTAGATTCTCTAGGTGTTCGCCCTCTATCTCTGGAATGTTCCTCAGTTCGAGAGTCGAAGCACGCTGGGCCCTTTGCATGTCTTCCATTTGGTTCTCAAGTTGCTCTATTTTCAATATGGCTTCGTCATGTTCAGCAGATATCTTCTCTACTTTCTTCTGTAAGTTATCAAACAGTACGGTCGTGTGCTCAAGAATCTTCTCTATGTTAGCATTAGTTTTGATTATTTGTAAATTTTGTGATCTCAATTCTTCAATGGCTTCATAAAACTTACTGTTTTGCGAGTCACGGTCAGCCTTAAAACTGATGAGCATTTCTTTAATTTCGGATCTCAGTGACGTCATATCTTCCAAATCAGAGTGTTGTTTCCGTTTTCTAACGGATACATTTGAATGGGTTTCCACATTCGTTTGTAAATCCGGTTGTGATGAATACTTCTTGTCACTTGGTGAGTGCATCATGTTTGATTGTTTATTTTTGCCTATACTATGCAAAACTCGCCAACGTAAGCGCACCGATAAGGAAAACAAAGTGCCACAAAAAAATAGCAATTAGCAAAACTGGGACTTATTCCGTACCGTATAAGGTCGGGTTTAGGAACTTGAATAAATTTATTTATTGCAAAAAATAAATAGGATCACGGCACAGACTACTCAGTATGAGCTTTGAACGATGAATGACTAGACATTTTACTATTCTATTCTCAAAATGAGTCGGCTTCAACAACAATGAATATAATTTAAATATGTAATTTTGATGTAGTAATTAATATGTACCTGTCATGTACCTGTAGATAAACCTTTTACCGACGTACTCACAGATAGTCGTTCCTTTTTTACACTTGTCTCTAAGGACTGGCTCTGTGGAAACTGGCAGGTGCATTTTGTAAACATAAACAAGCAAATAATGTCTAAAGTGGTATTAACAGCATCTTTAACCACGGGCGCCTGCTGCATCAATTCGGCAAATAGACGGAGTGCATAAAGATTTTACTATCAATAAATACATGTTTAGTGCCAGTGCTATCGGCCGTAAATCCTTAGAGCTATGCGGATGCCAGGCAAGCAATTCATGGAACTGTCTTGTAGCTGCAAAAGCAAGTAATTATCTGCTATTTGTAATGGAGGCGAGTGTGCAATATGTTTGTCTGATGAGATGACAGACGCTAACAAATATGAGGAGCGCTAAGGGTGAATATCAAAATATCGTACGTAATTGAAATGTAACATAGTAAAAGTTGAAATGTTCTATTATGTAAGCGTGTAATGAGTTATTACTATGTTATTATGTATTACGTTTCACAGTTGATGGTGAAATTTGAATTCAATACACAATAAGATTATTTTAAGTCATCGCACTCCGTATTACCTAGCTATATTGCTGGGATATTAAACGAATAAATGAACAAAGTAATTTAATGCACTATTAAGAATAATCTTTATTGCCACAACCTTAAATTTAGCCAATACAAAAACTACGTTAATTGATGAGCTAAAATAAAAACTTATAGTAACTAAGTAACTAGGTTGGACAATGGGTCCCAATCTCAACATGTGCTAGGCTAGGCAGGGAGCCCGGCGCTGGTTTTCAGACTGGTCCCTATGGACGGGACCCTACCTACCAGTAAAAACTATCCTACCTATCAGTAAAAACTTTTACCATCTATAGAGTAAGTTGGACTGCACCGAGTCCAGTGGCGCCCTCATTACTATTATTGTTTTCTAATAAACGATAGTATTGTCTCGAAATCAAAGGATGTTTTTTGTTTTGCAAATGAATACCTACATATTGTTGAGCATATATGACAAAGTTTAACAACTTTTAACCTTCTTGTAGTCAACTTAACGGAAAAAGGTGGCCACTATTTGCGTTAAATTACTCACTGAATAATGTTTTTTTATTTAGTTATGTCTATGTCATACACCCTTTAAATTGTGTATTCAACAACAAGACATTTCTTTATTTTATTAGGAAACACTGGACGCTCGGCGCAGTCTTAATCTATCGTCGTCAAGAAAAGTGTTTGGTTTGGACCATTGAGGTACGAAAGCATAGAGGGAGTATAAAAATGGCTAATAGAATAGTACCCCTCGCACCCCTTACAGATGCCCTTCTTTAAAAAGAGTCATCTATATAATGACCGCTTTCGATTGAATTTCAAAAGTGTACCACCAGTTTTAGGTGTGTCTGTGTGTGACTCTGCATTAGTGTGCGTAAGTTTGCAGTCAGTGACGTGCGGTTTATCTTATCTTATCACTAGAGATGGGCCGACTAGGGATTTTGCCGACTAGCCAGTCGGCCGACTAGTCGGTTCTTGAATTGCCGATTAATCGGCCGACTAGTCGGCAATGCCGATCGTAGGTTTTTAGCTAAGTTCGGGTGCAATCGGAAACGTTCGTGTCGCTTCGTTTCTCGCGTCATTCGTCTCGCGGTCATGTTTTGACCAGTTTTGTTTACGTTATTATTTCGCCGGCGTGCTTCGTGACGTTAATAACGTTAATTAAAAGTAGAAAAGTAAGAAAAACTAATAAAATAGAATGTCGATGATACTAATAGGTACATAATATTATAAACAATTGTTACTGCCTTCAGATAGTTCCTCAATGATTGTATTATTATTTTTAAATAATAATAATGTTAATATTATTTCTTGTTTTGATTAGAGTAAAATAAGACGTTTGTTAAATAATAAATAACGCAACATAGTACAAACTATAACTTATTCATCCTGTGCATTAAAAACTTAAATGTAAAATAAGTTTGTTATAAAATGGTTTAATTTCTTCCTATATTTTCCTAGGCAAATAAGTGCCGAATATTCGGCATTTTTTGCCGACTAGTCGCCGACTAATAGCCGACTACAAATGGTGCCGAATAGTCGGCGTTCCCGACTAGTCGGCGACTAGTCGGCCCATCTCTACTTATCACTAATATTTAGAGACGGGCCGACTAGTCGACGACTAGTCGGGAAAGCCGACTATTCGGCATCATTTCTAGTCGGTGATTAGTCGGCGACTAGTCGGCAAAAAATGCCGAATATTCGGCACTTTATTGCCTATAGGAAATATAAATTAAACTATTTTTTAATCTATGGACGCAATATTCTTATGAATAATATCGTCAAAAAAAAACCACACACTTGATTTTATTTTCGACATAGTGATAAAAACCAGTAGGTAGTTCGTTTTAATACTATAATTAGAGATTTGATCGTTTTTTTTGGTCGAGCAACACGCCGGTACAGAAAAAACGTAATCAAAACTGGTCAAAACATGAACGCATGGTAGGGGTAGGCGAAACAAACGTTTCCGCGTTCACCCGAACATAGGAAAAACCTACGATCGGCAATGCCGACTAGTCGGCTGATTAATCGGCAAATTGAAAACCGATTAGTCGGCCGACTGGCTAGTCGGCAAAATCCGTAGTCGGCCCATCTCTACTAATATTGTCTACAAGTTGTGTTGTAGGTACACAGAAGAAAAAGGTGGTACGCTTGACATTTGGCTACACGGAATCTATGGTTTGGACATTGGTTAAAACGCCCCGTCTCTGTATTAAGTAAGTACTAAACTTTAATAACAAGTTGACATTGACGTTGACTTTCAAATCGTGACTTTGTGGCAATGGCTTTTTATGCACCTACTTCAGGTTAACAAAAACTAACAACCTCCTTAAATAAACCTAGAGCAAGTATTCAAATAGTGTTTACAAACAATAAAAAGTCGTTGTCATAGCGACCGCATCAATGAAACGCCGCGGTATGGCGGGCTGTTTGTTTTTGTCTAGTTTTGGCACTGGCGGCGGACGTTTTAGATATTTGAGAATAGCGGTGACGAAACGTGTCATAGCGTCGAGTTGTACGCTCTTGATAATATTATGCTTGTTCACGTCAAATGATGGATTTCATTTTATTAGTGTGGATGTATTATTAGATGTTGTTTGTTTATGCCTGGTGTGAAAGGTTTTAATCTGATACTCTAAAAGGTCTTCAAATTGGATTACTTTGTCGCGCAGCTTAGCAGGCCGCACTGTTTGGGATACACGTATAAATAATATCAAAATGGGTATTTAAGGTACTAAATTAATTCAGTAAGAATTCACGTAAGTTTTTTTTTGCTTCTCAGTAAAATTTCTTAAGATTTGGACGTGTCATCAGTCTTTTACATGTACGAGTACTTATGTATACCCTAAACGTGAAATCTAAAACACATGCAATTCAACGAAGAAAGCATATAATTATTTACAAAATTTTGACTATTGATACAGTTTTTAATGTAAAAATGCATATAGGTAGGGTATCAGCAATCAGCGAGGTACGGAATGACTAATGAAAATGAAATATACTTAAAACGCGGCAGGCATTCAAAACGAATTCATTTTAATTCTGACATGTCATGACATGTCGTGACATGTGCACTTTATGAGATCTAAAAAAACGTTTAAAACAAATTATTTAGCTTCACGTAGCGTACGAGTTTAGTACAAACCAGGGTGAAGATTATCAAATGCGAACGTGTTTGTGGGTTTGTCCTTCTATTACTGCGTATCCTAAATTTTTTTATAGTCATCGCTGGAATAGCGATGAATGAATTCTACACAGTCAGAAACGGGGGCAAATGGTAGTCATATACATATATGGTCATCGAGTATGGTTCCAATACTCGCACTGCAGACGTGCCTAATTTATGCAATAAATTTTGAACTTAGTAATCGTACGAAAACAAGAGTCTGAAGCTTATACAAGTTCCCGAAAATACAAACTGACAACACACGTATAAAAACTTCCATCAGCAGAAGAGGTCACATTAAAAAACATAATATGACTAACGGCGCCTTTGATTTAGAACATATAAAACGTAATAAAAACTCTGTTTATCCGGCTCGGCGTGACGCGTGTCGATCGGCGTAGGAGTGCTTGCTGCCAAAACTGTAGATCCCTCATTTCGCTGGTGGAGACGCTGGGATTTAGGTGAAGCGGGGAAAGGCAGTTTGGGTGGCGAAGGTCTCGGCTGGCTGGTTTGCGCTGTAACACAATATCGGCCGGCCTTGCCGCGAATAGAGCCGCCCACGCCGCCCAACTCAATGTTAGTTAGTTTTCTTTATCTCCGCTGGCTTATAAAAACCTGTACGCCGCTTTTTTGAGTATGGTTACAGCTTCATTATGTAATGCGATGTTTAGGTAAGGTTTTGTATCGAACTAGATAAACTATGATTTGTTAAGAAACCATTTCTCAAGTAAATTTTGATTTTATTTTGTGTGTTTCACTATACACATCCGTAATTATCGCTACGATATCCATTCAGTGCTTATAGACAAAATAGATCAGAAGAGAGAAGTTGACTGTAGTTTCATAATTTTAACATGTTGTAGATATTATTTTGATTGAACCACTGTAGGTTTTACAAAACATTATTTCCATAAGCATCATCGGCATTCCTTAAAAGGCGCAAATGAAACCTATTCGTAGCACGTAGCATGTGCTACGACAAAATCGCCTTTTCAAATACTACGAAATACCGCGTGCATTTGTATGTAATTTGTTGCAATATTGTGTACACTGAGGATTACTGAAATAAATTAAGGTGCATCGTTGGACGTCGCATAAATTTGAAGGAAAAGTGGGTCACATTGCGAATACTGCTTCTTGACCTTGGCCACTCTTCAAGAGGGGATTTCACATTTCTAGAGATATTATTATAGACTGGACGATTAACTTCACGAATTGATAGTAACAGATGACGCTCAAATGTGCAATCATACCTGCCTAATTGCCTATTAACATGCGTAAGTCTGCATCAATCAACACAGAGTCGCATATGTGACGCCGTTATCCAAGAAGAATTACCAAGGGAATTAAAAATAACCAACTTTGATTCTACGATAGAAAAGAAGACATGTAGAATGAATTGTTATTGACATAAGTATTTTACAAGACCGACGACTTTTGTTCTTTAGTATGTTGTGTAACTTTAAATAATGATTACTTACATTAAATGTACCTGCTGGTACATACATTTCGTTTCATCATCGTTTCGTTGGCGAAATATATTTATTTATTGAATCGTTATTGCACAATAAAAAAACACTTAATATACAAAAGTCAAACTTAATGCAGGAAGGCATTCTCTACCAGTTAACCTTTAGGCAAAGCAGAGATTGCGGTGGCGGTGCAACATCGGGTCTAACTATTTATACATAATAATGTACACGTACATATTAATATATTTTAATGTAAATACTTCCATCTAATTCCCCAACTAAAACTAAGTACTTTTGTTTAATCATCATCATCATTCATCATCATTTTCATTTGGTCTAATTATCATTTGGTAAAATGTTACATGCCAAGTTCTTCTTGACAAATTTCTTGTTGTTTAGCAAACACTTTTACTAAAGCTAATAGCCAAAACATTCAGTTGCGAAAAAGTGCAAAACGTTGTTTTGCGAAATGACTATAAGCCATAATGAAAATATAGTATAAGCAGTTTGGGAACTGATAAATTTGCGATACAGTTTTCGCAAATTCATTACTAAATCGTATTAAACGCTAAGAAAACAGGAACCATTTCTTCCAAAATAACAACTTTAACAGTTTTTATTATGCCATAACATATGCATTAACCTGTGTCGACTCTCAAAACAAACAAATAAATCTTTAAGCATAAAATGGATAAAAAGACCCTCGAGGAAACTTGGAGGCATCCCCTTAGATGTGACAGCTCAAGACGGCTAGAGAGGCCGGAAACACGTCAGTGGTTCGGACAGTTGTAGATGGCGCTACAATGGCAAGTTGCGCAATCCCTCGGCTGCTTCCGCCGGGGTTTCGCATACAAATGGCAACATTACACATTGTTAAAGCAAACTTTTCCGACATAATGCCAGGGCTCTCGTGCATCGACCAGTTCTCGGCGAGCTTCCGTGGCGCTGACTTATTCTATGAACGTGATTGTATTGAACGCCTTAATTTATTGCCGAAGGAATAATTGGGCTGTTGAATTTATTTGTTAAGCCGATACATTAACCGCATTATAATCCAAAACTTTCTAGCACATGAATTTTATAGTAGGCTAGCAGCTATTGTGACGTTACGTATGTGTTTTTCACACTGTGACGAAGCTCAAATACTTTATAGAAATAACGAGCAATGCGCCCCGGTTACCCCAGGGGTGTTATTCTCTCAAAAACAACGGACGACGGTCGGACGAACGAGCGAATTCGCAGCGAAGCTCTGACGGGACTACTTAAACTCGCCGCTGCGATTTCGCTCGTTCGTCCGACCGTCCGTTGTTTTTGAGAGAATAACACCCCGCCCCGGGTGGGGTTTATAAACCGTCCAAATGAAATTCTCTATTACTTATGAAGCACACTAATAATCAGAGAAATAACTTATCCCTTAATACTATTCAGAGAAGCTCTTAATAATAATAATAATAATAATATAGCTTTATTGATTCCAAATGTTCAAATCACAATATATTTGCTATTTACAAATTATTTCATACAATTCTTATAATGTTACAATTTTTTTAATTTTAATTTAAGTTTCGTGCAAATTAATGTTTTTAATTTTAAGTTTATTTAATTACATTGAATTAATAGATAGAGTTCATGCATTTAATATTTTTAATGAGTTGTACAATTAAATAGTTAAATATTATTTTTAATGATTTAATTATTTGGACCCCCGCTGGGTAAAAGCCTCCTCCAAAGAGTCCCATTTTTGTCGGTTCTTCGCTATCTTTGCCCAATTTTGTCCCGCTACTGCCGCTAGTTCGTCTTGCCATCTACAACCGGGTCTAACAACACTTCTCGTCCCGTGTGGTCCCCTCCATCTAAGGACTCTTGATGTCCATCTGTTGTCATTGTATCTAGCAGCATGGCCCGCCCATCTCCATTTTAGCACTTGTGAGAACAGTAGAGCATCCGTTAGGTACTTTGGTTCTATTTCTTATGTCTGCATTTCTTATCTTATCTCTTAATTTGATATTTAAGCAACTTCTCTCCATCGCTCTCTGTGTTGTTTGGATCTTATTGCGAGTCATGGCGTTGAACGTCCAAGTTTGGCAACCGTAAGTTAAACTAGGTAATATTATTGAATCGATGGCTATCTTTTTCAGTGTTACGGGAAGCTGGGATTTGAATATCTCTTTGTTTGCCCAATATTTATTCCAAGAGATCGTTGCTCTTCTATTTACTTCTTCCAGATTTCTCTCTTTTCTAAATGAAAGTTGTTTCCCAAGATAGACATATTCTTGCACGTACTCGAGTGGCAGATCATTGATTAGGATATTGATTTGCTTGTGGTTAGTCATTACTTTGGTCTTCTCAAGATTCATTTCCAATCCAACTCTACTACTCGCTTTTTGTAGCTCTGTAATCATTGTATTGAGTTCTGAGGGGTTTTCGGAGAACACAATGATGTCATCAGCGAATCTCAGGTGGCTTAGGAATGTTCCATTGATATTTATTCCTTTTTGTGTCCATGGGAGGTCTTTAATGATGTTTTGTAGTACGGCTATGAACAGTTTCGGTGATATTGGGTCACCTTGTTTTACGCCTCTTCTGTTTTTTATTTTTTCGCCTTTTCTGTCCAGTTTTACTCTACTCGTGCTAGCTTGGTAAGTAAGTATTAACACCTCCACCGGCCCCAGCGCTGCCAAAAGATGAAAGTAATTTCCTTTTCACGGTTTGACTCCGTGTGCGTGTGATTAATCAAGGTAGACACGAGGACGAGGTGCGCGGGCGCGTCGGCAAATGTTTGCCGTGACCGCCCCGCTTTTGGCCCCAACCCCGTTTGGCACCCGCGCCTAACAACAAAACAGGATATAGACAGTAGGCTAGCTCCTCACTCGAAGTTCATTGTGGTTTTTTTCTTAGATCTAGTCACCATTAGACCTGCAGGTTTCGCCCGGGTCGCTTGCATCTTGCCCTTTTGAACCTTCCGCCATCAAGCAGCACTGTTAGCATTGTTGTTCCGATGTAGATAACCGGTAAAATGCACACATAAAAAATGTCCAATTTTTTCGAGTGTTTTTGTATAGAGGCCTGTTCCATGCATCACGTAGGTTAGGCTAGGCTGTAGGTTAGGTTAAGCTCTTCGGGATTATGTCGTGTACCCGTTATATTAATATAGTGATCGTGAGGGTCCGTAGCATAATATCGAATATCATATTTCATAAGTACGAAATTCCTAAAAACAAAACTTCGAATATCAAAATGTATAACGTACAAAATTCCTAAAGATGCATATCCTATGTTTAATTAACCTGTTTTAAAATGTCTACCTCTAAAGTACAAATACCACTAGTACACGAAAATACCATCGACATTGTAATCACGCCCATTTGACCAAAGTTTAAAATGCATAAAGTGCGAATGTACGCTACGTTCATTAGGGGTGGAGTTTTTAGCTTTAAATGTATTGATTTTCTAAGAATTGTCACTAAGCTTTTTGTACGTAGCGATTTTGAGCACTAGAAATATTCAGTTTCAAGTTTTGTCATTAGGCATTTTGTACAAAAAAATATTGATTTTCGAAAATGAGATCATTCGATTAATAGTGCATTAGGACATTTCATTTTCATTTTGTGCATTTTCGATGTGCTATGGACCCGATCTTGAGTTATGTGTGATGCCCGTCTTAATCTCAATACATGGCAAAATAATTTAGTCATATAAAACTTTAATTTGTAACAAGTCTTAACGGCATTTCACTTTTAAAACTTTAAGCCGCTTGTGGTGAATTTTTGAATAGAAATGGCTTAAGGCCCGCGAAAAAAAGTACTCATTACTCCAAAAGATGAAATAGGTAGTTATATAGGGAAACGCGAGCGGTCAAAGTCGCAAAGTAAACCTAGTTTCTAAGTGCACGCACCTACTGTAGCCCTCGCCCGGTGCAGTGTTTGCCTTGTTCGTTACAGTAATGGTTGCAGTAATTGCTTGCCGCAGGTCAACTGCACTGTATCAATACTGCACGTGGGATGCGCTGACATTTCTATTGCATTTAGCTGCCTCGGTAATTGTTTTCAGGAGTTCGTTCATTTTCAAGTAGATGATTGAAGTTTTCAACTTTTGTGATTTTGTAGCACCAAAGAGTTTTTACTGATATAGGTTGTCAATATTAACCTATAGACTTAAGGAATTATTTGGAATTAAAAATATTATACTGTTTTTTTTTAATAGGTCGTCCTAGTCTTACTAGACTAGAATTTGATTGTTGCTATTCCCTCGTTTCCTCCATTTCCCGTGTTCTCTATTTATTTCGTGTTATAATATAACGATTTGATAAGATTAATTTAATGGCATATTTTCCTTTAATAATAGCCGTATTTAAAAGCCCAGTAATGTTATCCTGCGCACAGCAGCAGCACGTTTTCAATAATGACGGAATAGTGTTAGAACTATGTTTAAAATAATCAATTTTTAAACGCATAGTAACTCACACAAAAATACTTAACATAAAATGTACCTTAAAGTACTTACAATATGCCTTAGAGTTCCAAAATAAATATTTATTATAAATTATGGTTTGTAGCTTGCAACACCGGTGATTGTTGTAGGGTGCCATTCAAAGATGGCGTGACACGTGTCAGAAGCTAGAGCGGAAGCGCGGCACGCCGCCCTCCCAGCGAAACAATAAACATTGTGTAAATTGAAATTAATTGATGTAATTTCATTGTTTTGCCTTTTGATTTTAAAGGATCATTGTAAAGTGAGCATTTACAGATTTTATAAAGTCCATTTAAGCTTAATATTGGGTCCTTATCTATGAAATTGAAGTTTTATATGGATTTTTTAATGAAAATGGTGCTGTATATACATTTAATTTTGCGTATTATTTAATAACGTCAAATGAAAACCAAAAAAAAATTTGTCAGGAATATTGGACACTTCTAAGCTATATTATATTATACATATCTTAATTACTTAAAAATTGTTACCTAGCATCATAAAACTCTGCGTCATTGAAACACTTGAACTCGCAGCACATAAAAAGAGTTGAGTTCACACTTTAATTTTAAACAATTAAGTAAGAAATTTAACCATATTATTTGTATCTAAAACTTTTGTAACATAGTGTATTAATGGAATTTATAAAGAATTTATACCTAAGTTAAAATTGAAATGAATAAATTCCGTACGAAATAAACCACGTAAAAAAACACCAACTTCATAGGTAAGGACCCAATATTTTAATAGCAACTGTGAGAAGTGTCGAGATGATTTCGAATAACGAATACCTTTATGACTTTTATTACTTTACTAACTTCTGCCCACGACTCCATCTGAGAAGAGGCCCTGTATTCCTTTGGGAACTGCCCAATTTGTCGGAATAAATACATTGTTTGTTTCGGGCCACAACCTATCTCTACACCAAGTTTCACGTCGATCGATTGAGGTGTTCAACCGTTCAGACGAATAAACCGAATAAAAATTGACGCTCATGCTTTCTTATTGCTACCCGTGCGAAGCCGGAGCGGGTCGCTTGTATTTAATATTTCAGAATTGCACTTACTTTCCCACTTATTAAGTGAAGTCAACAATCATAGAAGCGTGTCGACAAACATAATTCAGTAAAATTGACACCAACGCAAACACTAGTAATTAAATACTCCCACGGGTGCGGTAAAAAACAAACTGAGGGTTGAGGTGTCCCGGCGATTCCCGCGCCCTCTGTGACTCGTCGCGCTAATTACGCAATCAGTTCTCACAATTACGTGACACCATTAGCCTGTCTTTCGATTCACTATCGCACCATCTTCATTCGCTAACGTTGTAAAACGGATATTGGGTAATCATTGCCTACGCTTTTTTTAACCTAAGGGTTTCCTTGCCGTAGCTTACACACGTTGTTTTTGCTAAATTATGCCTAATACTTACTAATAAACCAAATCAACACGTATAGTTTAAGTCTCATTCGTCTCATTACTCTCTGTAATATCTTAATTTTCTATAAATGCAAAAAGTAAACCTATTTATTTCATACAAATACCAATAAGTATGATGAAACAATAAATAACTTATAATTGTTTGCATAGTCAACGCTCATTAACTCCGACCTGAAAGTGCTCTCTGCATGTGATGATGAGGGAGAGGGCCCGAGGATATTAATCTTAGCTCCAACCAGCGACGACGGGTTCGCTCGTAAACGGATTGCGAATAGGATGCCAATACGAAAACCATGGATAAGTTCACCTCTAAAAATAACTAAAATAATTTATTTTTAGAATTAGCGTACGTATTTTTAGAGGTGATCTAATAGTGTTATAATTCTAACGTAAATGTTGTTTACCCGAATGGGTTTGTTGTTTTAAGACGCTATGCGAACATAATTTTACTTTGGAATGAAGTAATACTACACAATTACCTGTGTAATAGAAGCAAACATGTTACAAAGTTTCATTTTAAGTCGAAAAGTTGTTACTACCGTCTAAGAATATCCAAGAACAACTTCAGTCTATAACTTTCTCTAGAAGACTAAAAATAGTTTTTTATATTTCTGTTAAACAGTACATCGTACCTACTGGTCGTTTATTAAATAAAATCCTTAACAATGTTTTTCCTTTTTTTCACTAAATTCCGGTCATTTACAAAACTTGTTTTTGTCATTAAGATTTACATTGGTCGAGATACCAGTGAATTGATCCAGTAGGTACTTCTTGATTCTATTATTTTCTATTTAAGGTTTAATTCACTACATTAACAATTCATTGTTTTAACGCACACCTTAAATAGACATTCTTATTAAATACTTAGTTATCTAAAAAATAGCGACTCCACAGAGCTGTAACACAAAAATGACAAATACGCACCGGAAGCGATCCATTTTGGCGGGAAACAGTGCACAGGAAGTCGATTCGCCGACCGCGAATTTCGCCGGCGCCACCGTCGACCGGGTTGCTATATTTGAAAATAAACTTCTTCTTTTTAATATATTGACTCCTTTGTTTAGGCCCTCAAATGTTAAGTTCCAGTTTTTGTGCTTACATAATTAGATTTGTGGTGAACTTGTTTAATTTTCAGTGATGTCGTCAAACTAGAGATCACAAATGGCTTGCATCTATCCTTTGTGCAGAATCATTAAAATACATAAACCGAAAGAAGGGGAACCTCACATCTGCCGTTTACCCCCGCCCCCCTCCGCATCTGCACATATTTGAAGAACTACTTAAATAAAATTTGAAGATCACATAATATAAATTAAACAATCATATTGACAAAAGTCGACGCGTCGCGAATTGGCAAAGGCACTGTATAACGTTTGGGGTCGCGTGGAGGCCAGGTGCTTTCGAGTCATTCTTTGATGACAAATTATCATTGTGTTTTTTAGAGTACGGATTTTATTCTGGATACCACAATAGCAATAAAAACTCGAAAATGTTTTATAGGCAGCTTGATACCCTTTTATATGATTTTAGTTCAGTAGCGGCAAAAAGTTTATCATGCTGTTTTATCAATTATTTCAATGATCTTTTATTGTATTCATGAACCATAATTACATATTACATACACGCAGCGACCTTTGCTTCACTTTACATGTATTAACCCAACACGTATTCAGTATTTCCCGAAATGTTAAATATTGTAAATTTCAAGTTGATTTTAGATTTTCGCCGGAGAGTTTGCCACAAAATTGTAATAAACCACAGAAGCATGTTCGGTTTGAAATGGCCATCTCGACTTGTTTTTTAGTCAGCTCAGCACACAACCGGCCTTCTTGGTCATTCATGGCTCCTCTTTGATACATCTTCCTATACTTAGAACATGCCTTAAATATTACAAAAAAAAAGCTGTACCTACTGTACTTATTCCATACTTTAAAAACTGCAGTAAGTAATTTTAAATGTCATTATGTGTGCGTAGTCTCGTCAATAATTTCCCTGTCTTAGTTCCAACAGCAAGAAAAGGTAAGCGTAATTACTTTTGACGTCTCACCGTTTACCTTTCTTTTTCAATTAAGGTGTAATTAAGTTGGATAGGAAGGTCTATTAGTTCCCGGCCGGCTCCCGCGGCTGCGGCGGCCTGACGGCAGCCTACTTAGCGTGTTACTTTCAAGCAATTACACTCTGTGGTTCTTGATACGGTGCCGTAGATTAGTGTATGCATAAGCAGTTTAAGACGCATGCCGTGAATAGAAATTAAAATATTTATTAAAGGGAAAATGGAATGGGTTATAGGCGTTTATTTAGTCTTAGGAAGTAACCAAATTACACATAGAATGTTTCTTCAAAAGTTATCGTGGTTTATTGAAATGCTACCTTACTGTTGATCTCTGTAGATAGTAAAAGTACCTAACTAAGTATTTTCAAGTTGCGAATTTATCTAGTATAGTAGTCTGCAGTTAATTAGCGTATTTAATTAGCGCTTTTAAATATACCGTATACTTATTTGTTTGTTACCAAAGTCCGACCTACGTTGTAAGTATAAAAAATAATGTAGCTCTTGGGGTAAAAGGTGAAAATAGTATTGGTATAATATAGTAACAGTTCTTCCTCTCTCTGCCTCTCTCTCACTCTCCCTTGTCATAGTCAGGAAGAAAGATCATTTCCCTGTCACTCCACCCGCGTCAACACAATAAAAAATATCAGCGTCGTAGAAAAATGCTATGAAAAATCATTAGGTATAACCGGCGGTTCTTAACGCTTTCGTATTTATTTGATTTTTGCCATGAACTATGTACTATTTAGGTATGTCTTTTTTATTTAAGTATATCATTACAACTTCAACTAGGCGACACTGCTTTATCTATCGAAACTGCTATTCAGGTTTAAAATTAATTTTCGGGTCACTTCCTGTTCTTTTATCTGAATTACCATCAGAATATCACAGTTTTTTCCCTTGCGCAACGGTACTAGCGCTCTCTTTGTAGACCGCCGACTATCAATAAAACGCCTTTAAGAAATAAACACGTGAGCTAAAGACCTCCTATAACAAATGCAATCTTGCCTGAAACATAGAAAGTGCAATATGCTTTGGCCTTTAGATTACAGAAAGGCCCTTTTGACTAACGAAGGCGGCAGTACCAATGCTAATCGAATAAAGACTATTTACTTCCTTCCTTTGGCCATTAACTTTCTTGTTGGACGCATTGTTGAGCGGATGGTAAAGGGCCGCGCCGGGCAGCTTTTGAGGGCACATTGTGAGATGTCGACTTTTAAATTGATTGAGGTTATGAGTTTACAAGCAGTAAAGGTACAAACACGATTTACGGGATTTCATTGTACTTTGGCTTAGTAATTCCGAGACCGATGATACGTAGTAGTACCTATGTAATTGGCGTGACGTCTTGCTATATCCCTGTCTTCTATGTCATCTACCTATCGATATCAATTTGAGAATTCAAGCCAAACTGCTTCTTAATTTAGCTCATATATTTTGTATTAATTTAATTTTACTCGTATTTTTTCCAATACCTAATTAAGTAATGTGTTTGAATAATTAAGAACATTTTTTGAGGGACGTTTGTTAAAAAATCAACTCTGTTTTCTTGCGATTTTTCCGTAATATCTATTTCTTACAACTTATTAGGATCTAAATAGCATCGAAAAGTGAGTACGGGGAGGGCCCCTTATCTAGTGAAAAACTTTTATTTTATCGTTCCAAAAAACGGATATGCGTCCCCCTCGTGACATTGACTTGAATGGTGAACCGAAAAATCAATTGTGTAGACATGCCCATCGTATTGTTGCGATGACTAACTGACGCTTTATATCTGCCACACTGATTCCACATGCAATTAGGGGAGGGCTCGGTTCACAAATCTTACACACCTTTCATTGCAGAGCGGAGTACGGTTGAGTTTCTTCACATCGGGTCAGAGCGAGCAATAGTGTTAGTAGTAGTCAGCAATGTCGATTCACGACCGGGGTGGGAGTTTTCGTGGTAACAAGCGAGTTTCCCATTGTGGACTAATTACACGGTGCACGATGAGCGGCGTTACGATATGCGATAACAGTAAAAGGCCAATAATGGCGGCGGCGACGCCGTGTGTGTCAACTTTGTCGCTCTCCGTTAATGGTTCACTACGCTATTAATTGGTCTGTGTAAATCCTGTACTAATTTTATGGGCTGCAATCTGCTCCAATTTATCAAAAAGGGTTCATTTGATTCGATCCGTACCCACGCTATTACCAAAAGCAATAAGAGGACCAGATATAATTAATTTAAGGAAAATGGACAATCGCAGCGTCGCAGCGGGTAATGGATCAGAAAGGCCCCGCACACCTGTGTGTATTCTTGTACAATTCAAACCGTACACAATGAAAGCAATGATCACTTTTTCAAAATCGAAGTCCAAGTGGCACTAAAGTTCCGAAAGTTCGTAAGTCATTTCCGATTGTTGGCGGCAATGAGCGATGGGGCTGGCGAGTTGTGGGTGGAAACATCTCGCAACAATCGAAGGACACGCTTTGTGTCGTTGAGATTGCGTAAAAAACGTCGCTGTGCGTTTGTCGGCGGCGGGACGACGCGAATCGCATCCGGTCTTCCGACTTTTGTCGGTGCGACGGCTCATTGTCGCGCCCGATATTTTTGATAAAATTACGTCACACAATGACACGGACGCTCTGTAGCTTGTTGTCCGATTGTTGTAGCCTCATTGAGCGAATGATGTATGGTCGGGGGTCTATTCTGTAGCGTCCGTTCCTTCCGATCTCATTTGGCTTGGTAATGTTATTGTACAATGCGATATTTACTGAACATTACGGACTGTCTATTGCAGAAAAGAGCAATAAAGTTGAAATTACACGACAAATAACAATAAAGGAACTCTCCTCGATTCAACGTGCACATTACGAATAAATATAACACAATACAACTTGAGGAAACCATCCCACTCTTTCAATCTACTTTAAATTACACTATTATACGAGTGACATTGCTTTTCTATCAAAAAATTTACAATCAAGGGGTTTTAGGTCACTACTGACTACTGTTCTGTATGAGAAAACCCCAAATTCATTTACAAAAAATGAAAATAATGTGCGGAAAGGCAAACGTCACAAATGTCACAATATTTCAGCGGACCGTCGTCAACCCTTCCACTGAGCTTTGTCAGGATTAATAATCCATGAACGCGGGCGCATCGTTACTTTTCTGCGTCTCCGATTGTTTTACGCGTTATTAACCTGGCAATCCAATTACTCAAATAAGAACGAGGAGGATGTACTCGGCTGTAGTTACTATTACACTAACGTTTTGAAAACAACAAATTTACTTACATCCAAATTATATTTTTGGATGTAAATTTGTAATATGTTAATACGTAACAAGAAGCCAGACAGGCGTAAATACCCGTAATATTGGTAAGAGAATGCGCATTTTGAGCTCAAACAAAAGTATAGGTATACCTACTACAGCACTTTTAGTAAAAGTATCTTGCTCTTTAAAATTATGACGTAATAAACAAAAATAACTATGGCAAAATCTAACAGCCCCTAAAAAAGCTTAACCTTTATTTACAAATCGGTGTTAATTCACCGTGTTAGTGAATCGTTTCGGATTTACAATGGGGTATGCCGGGTCGGGGTGTAAAGCGATGAATGCTAAAACAACTGGCAGTTAGGGTGTGAACGGGGATGATTAGGCAATATCCTGCGGAACCCTCCCTCGCCCTCCATTACGCCTTACTTAATGCGCTGTCGGACCTCTGATTTTCGATATATTTTGTTTATGCTAAGTAATCGACTTTGAGCGGTGTAAAAGGCAATTTGTGCGCAATATTTTTTCCCGCTTCAATGGTTTCTATTACATGGTTTTTTGACACGAAAACGCAACTAGATAAATATTTGCAACCTTGCGTTTAAGCATTCCGTTGTGGAATGACGAGCAAAAATAATTAACGCCTTGTTTATTTTACAATATTATATTCATCATCATTTTTATGCGTATTCAAATTGCAAATAACATCATTACGGTCAACACATATCCACTGCTGAACATGGGCCTTCCCCAAACATCACCGCATGATCGGCCCTGCGTTACTTGCATCCAGATGTTATAACACTGTGTTATAATATAAAGCTTCAAATGGCCACGTGCTCATTTTCCAACCCAATTACCGACTCAACACTATAATGAAGACAGATCACTTCCCAGCGATTTTTAATATATTTAAGATTGAATTTAAACCAGGCCGCGGTGGTCTAGGCATGCCCAGCTCTATATTAAACGGATCCATCACGCCGGCTTTGCGGTGTCACCCTTTATTTGGTTAATTACACAGCACTGTCGCAGTTGCAGGCTTAACTTAGCGTACTGTTTTTATTTAATCTGCTTTGGTCTAGAAACAACTGTTGAGTTTAAACTGTCATATGTTCAGTTTCTCACTCATTAAGCACAAGCTTATGCCCGCGACTTCGTTCGCGTACAAATCGTTTAACCCAGGAACCTCGGGAACTGAAAAAATGTAGAATAAAAAATACCTACTCTATGTCCGTCCCCGGGCTGCTTTATTTATTTATTGGGTAAAATAAGAAAATATATTATCTTACAAAAAATAAAACCTAAGGAAGGATTATTTCGAAATGGGGAGTTCAAATATTTGTTGTAAACTTACATAATTATAGCCGTATGATACGTTTAGTTAAAGCATAGAGCGAAATAGCCATCGTTACGTAAACAAAATGGCTGAGGCGTTGTACTGACGAAACAGAACAATTCAAACAAATAAACAAACACATTTTGCATATGTTACTTTAGTAAGACTGTTCTCGTATAGTATAGATTTCTACTTTTCTTTGTCATAGTCTATGAATGTGAGACTCACACTAACATTTTACTATTTAATTCACTTTGATTTTTGGGTAAGAAGACACATAAAGTACCTATTTAAAAAACAGAAACTAAATCTGAGCCTTATTTTATTTGGGTTGAGCTCATCTTCCCTCCATCCTCCATGTTGTATCTACACATATTCTCTTTTAGTTTTATTATTAGCACTAAGGAAAATTGGCTCTATTTTACTCACATTTTACTGGGTAAAACGATGTTGTTTTGACATGTCGATTTTTTTTTACTGTCAAGTACGATTAAATAAGAGCTATCGTAACGTTTATGAAATGTATTAACCCCATATTTGCTGGCAGCAGTTAGCTTAGTTCCTACTACCGTACGTTTTCATTACACTATCTTTATTTAGACACGCTAATTTCTCTTGTACACGGTTATTCAATGACACATTATTTTGGCACTCCCCAGCGAATGTACGGATATTAATAGTGATATGAATGTACGATATTTTAATAAAGTCACTGGCACTAAACTGGCAGAGGCTGAGGCAGAAGCTGGGATTACCGGCAAATCCGAGCATGGGTTAGCATGCAAGGAGGGACCCTGGGCCACGGGGCAAGTCACACGCTTTTACGGCGTTAAGTTACACCAACGAGTCGAGACGGTTAGGTATTTGCGAATTATTCTTTCTTGCATATATGTAATGTTTTTTATTTAAATCCATTGAGATAACATTAGCACCAAGACAAAGGATACGATTTATATAAAGTATATTTCAAATTTGACAAGTTTTTTTTTGTTTTAGTCTTAGACAAAAAGTGTAGCCTAATAAGGCCGCATTTCACAGAACTTGGAATAAGACTTAATGCCGCACTCAGAGACATCAATTAAATTTAATGCTTGATTAAAGTTGCTGCTGTTACTTTCTTTGCAATAGTAATAGAATAAGACAACACGTCACTAAACAAGAATTAAATTTTATTGACGTGTCTGAGTGTGGCAGTTAGTCCGAGATTACTCTATACAAATTCGGCGTTTAATCTAGGAATAAGACCTTATTCCAGTTTGGTGAAATGTGGCCTAAGTATAAGGTATTTTGGTTACTCGCTTGCTGCTGAGTCCCTTTTTTTTCGTAGGAGACTAAGGGCCTGTTGTTTGATCAGTAGTTAAACTAATTGTAAAAAATTGAAAAAAAGTACTCATTGCCTTCTTTCGATTCCGTTTTCAAATTTTAACAATTAGTTAGTTTAACTACTGATCAAACAACAGGCCCTAAGTAGGAAAGGAGGTAGGTATTACCGATCGACAAACAAATCGCGGACAATATGTCACCCAAGGTTTAAAAACATATATCGCTCGTCTCCTGTCACTTGCGCTAATCCTTAAAGCATAGGGGTGCCTTCAACACAACAATCAAAATGCATTGGCGGTTTTAATACTGTCGACGATTTATAAGGATAAGTCCGTGAGAGTAAATATTAAATTAGTTAGCGATACTCCGAGATTAAGTGGGAGGGACCGGTCTTATTGGCAATCGAATATGTCACTCGGAACCAATTGGATTTAAAAAGCAAACAGTTTGAGAAGAACCTATGACACTGTATCTAAAGTAAGCAAATAAACATTGTATATATCTAAACACAAGTAAAATTACTACAGTATACACAAAAATTACGTGAAAGGTTAACACGTAGGTACAGTCGCGAACCGGGATTGTTGAGCCACTTACCCATGTTTCTAATTTGGCCGTGTAATACAAATCGAATAGCTGTCAGCCAGTCGGAGACATCGGTTATTGAATACGCGGCTAAATTACGAACAATGGCAAGTGGCTCAACAATCCCGGTTCGTGATTGTACCTACTTACATGGGATGGATAGGAAAATATTCTTAATTGCTATAAGGAAAAACAATTTTTGACTATGATTTCAAGCCTTTTTAACTGTAGGTAAAAACTCTTGCGTATAGATGATTTGTTTGATATTTCGTATGTACAATTTACTTACCTTTGTACATGTACGGTCAACCTCATTGATATGTTTTTTTTATCTTATTCCATTGAAATAATGTACGAAAATGTAGAAATATCTGTACATGCAAGGGTAAAAATTAAACGTTAGGCGGATCTCAACCATTTACCTAACGTATAGTATTGTTTTAAGCATTTATCTTGTGTGGCATCCAAGACATAACTTAGATTGAACAAGCAGGTTACCTGCTGAAGGTCTAATGATGGGGCCGGGCTGTATCGACGGCCATTTATCACGCGCCGGTGAGGACACAGCCTTACCCGTACCACGAGAATAGATAAAATAATAAATATCAGGGGACAATGTCACACCAATTGACCTAGTCCCAAACTAAGCTCAAGGCTTGTATTATGGGTACTAGACAAATATATACATACTTACATAGATAAATATATACTTAAATATATAGAAAACATCCATGACTCACGAACAAATATTCGCGCTCATCACACTAATATCTGCTCTTACCGGGATTTGAACCCAGGACCGCTAGCTTCGTAGGCAGGGTCACTACCAACTAGGCCAGCGCGTCGTCTAAGAGGTAAATTACACTACTAAATACTGGTAACAATTATGCAACAACACAATATTAGGGTTTAAATCAATTTTTTTCTTTAGAAGTTTCCGATGTTTGTTTTTCTATTATTTAACACATAAGTTGCCACTTGGCGCATAGCGCTACGCTCGTAACCGATTCCTAGCGTTCTTTCGCGTTGTAGCGAAAACTGCCTACGAACGTTATCGCGCCTCTACACGTTGGCGTATCATGGACCAACTTAAGAGACGCATTTACACCTTAGAGTGAGCAACATATTCTTGCATCTCACTCTTACTTGCTGCTCCGTCCCTTACGCTAGCCCATGATCCGCCAACGTGTATAGAGGGGCCATTAGAGAAGCCGCCGACCGGGTTGTTTGTATTGAAAGTGTAAAGCGCGAGCTCCGAGGCTGAATGTCAAGAAAGCTGACGTCAGGATTTAGTGCAGTGATTTAGTCAATATTACGTAAATGGTATAGCCAACTAAGGCGATAAGGCTAACTCTTGTACTGGGAGGGGTGGGGTACGATGCGATGGGCAGGCGCAGCGTACACCCGTCTTCTTCCCAATCCCCTATTCCTCGAAGCTCGAGCGCGGACAAAGGTATTCATTGTAAAGTCGCACAAATAGATTTGTAAGTTACTGGATTTACTTAAAACTTACAATACTATGTACCATTGAGCTGGTATGATGGTGGGGACAGAAGGGACCATTGAAACTCTTCAATGGCTAATAGTGTGACCATCAAGTTTAAAGTTTAATAGTGAGTTAATCTTCAGTGTTAGAACTGTTAGAAGTATAATCGGCAACATAGTGTTATAAAAAAAGTATTTTTATACAAATTTCTATGTAGTAAAGTGAAGAATAGTGGAAGTTAAAACATTTTGTTTACTGAAACACTAACATTTAACATTAAGTTTTCACACCTTTGCAATGCAACAAGAAAGTAACATAATGAATACAATAGAAAATTAATTGGTGACTGACTAACGTCCAATGTCCTCTTTCCTGGTTTACTTGCAACTTTATAATGCCTAAAGTGTATTATAAATAGCCTAATGTAAAGCAAGCTCGTGTTCGTAGTAAGAGCCGGAGATGGGATTATTGCGCAATATCCAGCGCCATCCATTCTCATTAGCGGACCGCCCGTCGCCGAGACAGCTAGCTGCAGCGCGACGCCGCTGCCCTTTCAATCCACGATTATATTAGAACAGCGATTTAGGTGCTAAATACGGAAGGGGCCCTTAACATGGGTAGGTACATAAGAGACGAGTCATACTTAGGCCCGTATTAATAAACTCATCTTAACTGAGACCCCGTCACAAGATACGTTCAAGTAAACGTCAAACCATAGAACACTGTCATTGTTGACGCATCTTGAGACGAGAATTAAAGTCAAGATTAGTTTATTAATACGAGCCTAAATGCCGAATTGATCGAGATCCCGAATATTGATTAACTATTCGGAACGATTTCGATTGAAGACTTTTTTTATATTGCTCATAATTCTAACCTATGGCAATATTTATGCATTAAATATAAAAATATCGTAATTTTGTGTCCCCCTCTAGACATACCTATTACTTAAATTGTGTACACTACACAATTTCAATATTTACCTACTCCTTATTGTACTTTGTTATACTAATAGTAGTACGTAGGTATTTTAATGCAACAATTAAAAACTTGTTAGGTCAAATTAAAGCGACATTCGACTTATATTTACTTAATCATTCATTACTCTAACAAAGAAACGTACGACTAGGGCCTGTTGTTTGATCATTAGTTAAACTAACAAATTGTTAAAATTCGAAAAAGGAACAGAAAATTTGACACATTTCCTTGAGACTCCTTCAAATTTTCGATTCCTTTTTCAAATTTTAACAATTAGTTAGTTTAACTACTGATCAAACAACAGGGCCTAACACATTGTATAGTACCTACTCTCTGAAATGGCAGTATGAATCTAGATCCATGGTCTTATCCACTATAAAAGTTTACAGCGCACATGACATGAGTAAGTAATAAAATAATACGACTTAAGAGTGACAAAGTATTTTCTAGAAGTGACCGGATTTTATAAGTAAAACCGCTATATTGAAACAAAATTACATAGGATTGTGAAGCTAAAAATTTCCATACAAAGTGCAATAACGTAATGACCAACAAGTTTCTAAAGTTGTAGATAATTCTGTAGCTCTGCCTACCCCACTCTGGGATTACAGGCGTGAAGGTATGTGATGTGTAATGCAATACCATTTCTCTCCCCTAAAACCTAGTCCAATTTTTTCGATTTTTGAATGTTGTAGATGTCATGAAAAACTATATCTGTACGTTTTACTTTTCAAAAAAATATAAATCATATCATATTAAAAAATTGTGGAAATCAAACTTGATCTAGGGGGTTAGAAACGTTATCGGCCGGTGCTAAATTCGTGTGGTTTTTTTTTAATGCTACGCGATTTTGTCGGTGCTTTACAATCCTTTTAAGAATTCATGCAAAAACTGTACCCTTAATCTAACCTAACCCTTAATTTGGCAAAAATACAGAAGGTCGTGAATTTAAAGCCTCTTTGAATTTAATTCAGCGTTAAAAAATGAACAACCAAAAAACAAACAAGTGAACATTATGGTATGTTTGTTTCCTGTGTCGAACATTCTCAAATATTGGGTTAAGTATAGGAACCTGTACACTTTGCTAACCATTTATGCATGTACTGGTCACTACTCATAAATGGCAATTGTGATCCTGTGACTAGGTCCTGAATCTTTAGCCATAAAGAACTAAGCATAACGCATCACAGTGCATTTTCTATTGAAATTGTCATACTTAGTGTCTTATTTGTACATTCAAATACGAGTTACAACTTCAGCCATTCCGAAAAGCAAATAACATTCGATTAAAGCTTTTCAGCCGTTGTTTTAATATCGATCGCACACAAACAAAGCACATAAATTGTGTAACAATGGAAATAAAGCTGCGTCGTGAGACTTCCTCGTAAGTACGCTCGGTATAAGGCGGACGCACATAAATCTCCACATATTGCCTGCCGCCGTAAGAGAAACAGCCAACCCTTGGATGCCTCGTTATTGAGCTCTCACTCCCGTGTCTCCCATCCTACTCGCGCTTGCGAGTTACAAACGAGGCCCCGGTGCGTGCCATCTCGCTCCAGTTTCAATTTACTCGAGACGGATTTTCAGGCCTTCATAAGATCGCTTAAGGTAGTATATGCGGAGAAAGAAGAGTATGATATTTCAGTGTCTACTGAAAATATTTTTAAAATCAGCTTGAATCAGTCAACCAAAGGAAGGAAGAGGCAAGAACAAAATATTAGCTGTCACTGATATTAGCGTTAAGTGTTAAAATGTTTATGATGTTTAATAAAATCAACAGATAAATTAATTCATTCTCATAGAAAACTCATTACATGTTAACAATCGTAACAATGTCACTGCTAGGGATTTCCCCAAATAACATATTACCAAGGCACCAACTTTATTTTACAACAGGTATGAGTTAGGGCTACATTTTACAATAGCAGTTCCCTAACTAACTACTTACAGCAAAAAGCTAAATCAGGCTTTAGTTCTAATTACGGTTTAGTTAGTTTGCAAGTGGTATAGATCTGTCACTATTACCTCTACCCTGAGTTACAATTACCGTACTCGCTAGCGAGTGGAATGCGCCTCTCCCTCGCAGACCTCGTAGTATTCTTCTAGAGTGCGAAGGGCAGAGCATTAAACTCGCTAGCGAGTACGGTAATTGTAACTCATGGTAAAGGTACAGGTCAGATAAATTCGATCCATAGAACAAGAACGTATAGGCAATGCTAAATACTGCAAGTAGACCACAGATTTCAGATGCCTACGCTGTTTTATCTTAACATCAAGCAAATACTACGCCCCCAGATCCGTTAGGTAATAGCGACGACAGCCTTTTGTTCTTGTTAGATTGTGAGTGCGCGGGCTGTCTCGCTCGCACACAATGGCGGCGCGTTTATCAACTGCTTTACTGAAGCCTTTTGCTGAAAATGTAACTCTACTTTTTTGCTTTTGTATTTTAGCAGAAAAGAAGTTACTATTCCAGTGTTTCAATTTAATTGACTCTATTTTCTTACCTACTCAAAATATGTCCATGATCAACTCGATCAGTCAATTGGACGAGTACCTAATGGTTTTTGAAACTGAAAATAATTAATATTCTTCTTGTTAAATACTTCCCAGCCTACAACAACGTTCTAACGTTAATAATGATTAGGTACATACGCGTAAATATACCCGGATACGTTAGTTACTAACGAGTTCTTTCTTAGCAGTCCTATCATAGAGTGACAAGTTTCTATAGCTACATTTTAAGCCAGGTTATTTGACGTTTACCACATACCAAACGTGTCGAACCCAATATTTCGGCGGTCTGGGGTGTGATTCTTTCAAAAACGCTGTCAGACGAACGAACGAGAAAAAGTCGCAGCGGCGACTTTAAGTAGTCCCGTCAGAGCGAACAAAATACTTTTTAGCGCCTGCATTTTCAATTTGGCAGCATGGCTTCTGTCGATGAGATTGAACGTATAAGTCTGCCTAATTGAGAATGCACCCACTAAAATGTGTTTTGTTAGCTCTGACCGGACTACTTAATCTCGCCGCTACGACATTCCCTCGGTCGTGTGACCGACCGTGTTTTTAAGAGAATCACACCCCAGAATACACGGGCGCAGGCAGATCACAGAAAAGGCGTTTTAAAACGGTAAAAAAAAATAGAATAATATTATCTAACACCGGTTTTGGTTGTTGCGGGCAACGTGCGCGTTGCGGCCCGTCACTACGAGCGAGTATTTGTAAGAAAGTAAGGAATAGAGATAGCTAAAAGAAATACACAGAGATGAGCAGATGGTATGACATAGGCGTGAGCCATAAAGATGGAATAGTTCTTTTTATCGAAGCGTCTCGGCCGCAGGAGGCGGACCAGCCATCGTTTAAGAGTGGGTGTGAGCAGGGTTTTATGAATACAGCCCTTAATGTTGGAGATGACAAATTATTTCTTACATATTTTATTGGACAAGTGATGGGCAATTGCAGAGCATATTTTCGATTCAGGAAATATTTTTCCTACGTTTAGGATAGTGTGCTATATTTAAAATACCAATTATCTGACTGCCAGTAAATTATATATGTATACTTAAATTTAAAAGGGGTTTTTCGTGTAGGTATAGTAAGGGAGACTGAAAGACGTAAGTACCTACCTTTTTATGTCTTATTCACATTATGACAAGAGTGAAACAGGTACCTACATCTTTCAGTTTCCCTCACTTCATTGTGAAATTTTCTTTCCACATCCGTTTCTTTTGTTTGATTAAAGACGGGACAACGTATACCTAACGTGATTTTCAGACACTTAAATTAAATCACTTTGCATTAGATATTAGACACATTCAAAATATCTATGGATCAAAAATATCCTTACATTTTTTTGATATTTTGCAACCCAATGCATCAATTGGGTATGTCATTCCAACAACTGTTACTTCTAACAACTCTTTTTCTTTTTCTTTTTTTCCCTGTTACAAACTGTTCTAACAAATTATGAATAATTTATCTTTACTAGAATGCAAGATTAATTTTAATAATTTGGTTAGTAAAATAGAAATTTATTAAAAAAAAAAAATGAAATTTGTTTCTACTAGTTAAATAAATGGGTGACACCAGTTTAGACGTCAGATTCTTACATACATACATACATACATACTACTGCTAGGACTGACAGAAGAATAGGTCGGAGCCATACAAAGTTTATAAAACATGTCGCAAGACGGAAATTAAATGATTAACTACCCTTAACCTCCTAAGGCCCGAAGTCCTTTTAAAAGGCCTTCGTACGGCTATTCAAATTAAGGTCTAGTGCAAAGAAAGTAAAGTGGAATTTCTTTTGTTTTTATAACTAATGATCAAATTAGAAAATCGACTTTATTTCTTTCGTAATGGATTCATATTCCATTGATAAATTTCGTTGTATGGTGGGCCTTAGGAGGTTATCAAAATTTATAATGCCATATCGTGCCACTTTATATTCAAGTGTTTATTTTATCGTAATTGTATTTTCTTTATCTTAACGTAGGTACTTAGTTCTGATTTGATGTTTTGTTTATTGCTTATAGATGATAAAAAAAACCAGTTGGTATAGGCACGACGGTATAGGTAAGTACATAGGTAATAATTAAAGCAACGAAATAATATATTAGGATTAGATTATGAAAGATAACAAACAAGACATAAAAGGAAATAGTTCTGAGTGATATTTTCTCTACAGACGAGACATTTAATGAATCATGGTCTACAAAGTGCGTAGCGTTTGTTATGTACTAGTGACTCATTTTACACGTGTTTTTATTATGAAAACAAAGCTCTAACACATTAAGTCACGAATTCGGGTGAACCACTTGTGCTACAAATTCCTGAACACAAAATAAATGCTACCTGCTATTGCTAAGATACCAGCGGGATTTTCGAAAGGAGAGATTTGGAAACTAGAAAATAAGCGAAGGAACGTCACTATACTCACAACCAAGCCCGAACTGTAAAAAATATCGTTCCAGTTTTATTTTCGAATGAAATTTTCGAGTGATCGATTCTTAAAAGTCAACCCGCTGGACACGTGTGACTAAGAACTGGTGATTGATAACTAGAAAACACGAGGTGCTCAAAATCATCAGTTATAGTTGGCTCCATACGTGCAGGTGGACCCAGCCCTATAGATGGTTGGTTGATACAAAACTGAAGGCATATGTTATGGCATATGTTACGGCACAAGGAAAGTTATTACATCCAGCACAGCGTTTTTTAAATCCAGTGTCTAATTTTAAACAGTACCCTACTTTTGTAGAAAATATCAGAGCTTTGACTGCCGTAAGGTACGTAGGTTAATAGTATTTTAGATATATCTTTGTTAAACATCCAGACGCATCCTTTTCAATTTCAAGCCTTTTGTTATTGCAAAGCACTGAAATTTGGAGGAGTATGTGTCAATTCAATATTATGGTGTCTACCTAAGAGCAGATCTGATGATAGACACGGAAGGTAACATCAGGACCTTCGTTGCACTTAATTTAGACTTAGGTACTGGTGTTGAACTCGTTCAATTAGTCTCCATAACCAGCTGATTACTTCAAAACAATATACAGTTTGAAAAAAATTGTCTCAATTATCACTTTTTTAAACAAATTAGATCTCGCTTACAAATATCCCAAAAAACTACGTTTAGGTACCTACTAAGACCGCCCGATCGGCCTGAAATAGAAAAAAAATGGGGTGCAGTAAAAAAGTTTCTGAGTGCGCCATACGTTAGACACAATTCCTCCGCAGTCCCATGGAGACAATTTCAAGAAGTACAATTTGTCGTGATCTCGACTACAAGCAGTCATTGCAATAATTTACAAGCGCACTCGGTCTGCGCCCGCGCCGAGTGTGCGGTCCATTCACGATCATCCCTCATTGTCCCTTTGTCCGTCTGTCACTAGCGGCCCAAACACGCATTCTCTCTGGTAGCGAGAAAAAATCAATGTTTACCTTTATACTCGAGCGCATATTTTTATACAAAGTGTGGTTTCATAATGAGGAGCGTTTACAGAATAACGCCTGTTCACAATGCCTTGTGTGGGCTGGAATTAAAAGTGCCGTGATAAATGGACTCCACCATAGGGATCTTACATTGTACAGACATAAGAAAGTACCTTCTATAAAATATTCAATGTAAAATTTTCTTTATTTTTATGGACAAATTTATTGGTACGTAAGTTTAATATTAACTCCACGTAGTATCTATAGATACTATGAATAAGAATAACGATTAAATTAATTAAATTGATAATGAATTAAGATATAATAATAGAAAGTTAAACTAGGTAAAATACAACAAACGAAAAGGAAAGTAAACTACGTTAAAAAAACAATAATTTTGAACGATTTATATAGGTAGCGTTTTTTTTTCGCATCATTAGAATTCTAGCGCGTAATATCTGTAAGCTCGGTGAAGATTAAAAATAAATTATTTGACCGTCAAAAAACGAGAACAGTGTTTATTGTCAGGGAGGAAGAAATGTTGGCACGCTCCACTGCCTCAGACACGGAACACGTAACTTACTGAAAATGTCTTTCTGTCATTGAAATAATCAATTAAAATATAGTTGTCAGCTTGCCAGAGCCCTGTTATCGCCAGTAAATGATAATGACATTGTATTTGCGATCTATAAATACTTGTAGCTGGATTTTTAACCCAGCAAAAAAAGTTAATTACAGTTTGGTGGGAGTAAACTGAAACCTGATAACGTGGTATACTTAATAATAATTACAAATACTTGCGTTGTACGTTGAAGCCGTTATGAATGCAAAGCATTTTTAAATTGTTGGGTAGTTGGAAATTATTATTTTTTATACGTGCACCTAAAATATTATCGTACACAAAACTTTTGGACGCATCTTTCGTTATTAGCCCGTACTTCCCTCCGCCATACAAATCTGGTGATGGCTACAGCCTCTCTGGGTGGCCACACGTCCGTCATTGTGCGTGCGCGCAGCCTCTCGGACACTTCCGAACGGATGTCGGAACAACAGTCGCACCGCTATTGCAAATAACTAGAATAGTTCTAATATGAGTCAGTTTTTTGTAGTAAAATAAAATTCGTCGAATATACAAAACTGTTGCAGAGGATTATTATGTTGCCCAAAGTTAATCAAGGGTGAACTCATGGGTTAGTTGAATAAGGAAAGACAGATTTAGCATCCTTGGGGAGCTTTACAACATAAGTCAGATCAATCAAAGAATTCCCAATTACTAACAAACTCCCAAGCAAGGTATACCCGTAAGACATTATAGTTAGTTAAGTAATGTGTTAAATCCCTGGAGTTTAAATGCCTTCCTTCTTGTCCTACAGAGACATAAACAATGAATTCGTTTAGAATTATTTGAGGAATTAGAAGAACTAGGTACGTGGACGACACAACAGCTTACAGATAAAACATACCTTCACACCTGTTAGTGATTTTCACCAAGATTATGCATTGTAAAGCCTTGGCAGTATTTGTTTCTGACACAACCAACGCGCTGTAACAAGTTCTTCTTCCAGATGTTGGTCAAATTATACCTCATCCCTACATGTGGCGCTTTGTCCTCCAAACAAATGAATTCCAAGTCCAAACAATAAGCAGAATAAACAAGTGAAGTCGACACTTAATAGACTAACTGTCGGTCCAGCGTGGGAACCTTAGGTCCGCTGTATTCGCATCCGGATCGGTACCTGACTTCGACAGCGTTTTTTTCTTTGTAAAACACTCGTTACTCTAAATGGGTGTCCATTGAAACGCTTGTGTTTGGAGTGCCCGCCTCGCAACATGGATGGGCTAGAGTTTGGGGAATTACTCATCGGCCCCCGCTGAGTTCTTGTTTCAATCATTCATTGGGTAAGACCATCTGGAGAGGGTTTGAAGATTCAGACAAAGGAAACATTGTAAATGTTATTGTGACAATTTATTTCATTAAGTTTATAATTGGTTCGTTTATCATTTTAGTTAAACCAATGTCAATTTTACAATTTGCAATTACTTTAGAGACAAAAACCAAACAATAGTACATTGTGTATTAAGGGTGGTAAAGAAAGAATTACAAACGAGAGTCTGTTAGAAGCCCGAAGCCGAAGGCTGAGGGCTTTAATGACTCGAGCTTTGTATTTCCTTTACCACCCGTGTAACATACAATGTTTTTCATCACAATTGCGAGGAAATGAAATAAAATCAGACACAAGATCATATTTTTAACTTATTAGCGGCAGACTACATCATTGTCTGTGACTTACCACAGATAATGTCAAACGTGTTCGGAGTCCGATTCTAGTGACATATGAGATCAATAGTTTATTATGCGAGATTGTTAGGAAATAGTATTCAACTGACGTTTCATCTCGAATGAAACTTCATATTGAATGGCACAAGAATTGGGGTCCTGACGTATTGTGATAGTTTGAGTCCACGTATAATATTTTAAAAAAAAGCTATTACGCACTTTAGTTACGTAATGGTAAAAAAAGGCCCGCGGGTATTATTTTGAATTTACGGTCGATTTTTCTAGCATGTTAGGACACTATTTACGAGCAAGTGTGATGAAAAATAATTATGAAGATACTTAAACTGGAACATGAGGGAGGTGAATCAAAAGGCGCAGCGCCGTTGGTAAACAACAATCTTCTAAAATTTTGATGACATTCATTTATACCTACTGAAATAGTAAGGAACGCCTAAAAAGTGTCTGTAATTAGACGATTATAGATTCTTTAAAAAAGTTAATGATTACAACCCCAACTTTATGATACGTTTTACGAAAAGTCATCACAGGTAATTTGACTGGAAAGAGAGTAGAATTGGGATTCATTCATAAATTTCGCCTACCTGCGCATACGACGCACGCTCGTAGTAGTAATCCATATGAATGAGCCTCGTTATGAATGGAGGTGTCCAGGGATACTCTTCCGCTTCTCAATGGTTTTTCGGTCCAATTTCACGCATCCACGCCGTTGCATAAAACTGCATTCGGTTTTCAAACACAAACCCCATAAAATCAGTGCGTGGATTTCTTTAAATTCCCTCGCGATTTGGTAGGAATAACAAATTATATGATTGAACGCCTCCCGTGAATGGAATCAATGCGAAACATGGGTTCGATTGAGTCTATTTACCCAATGAACTGCCATTTTAGGGGAGATTGTACGAGGTTTGTGGTAATGCGCCTGATATTATTATTAAATCTACAATTTTACATGCAACAATGCTTCTAAAAGTCCATGCCATAAGAATTATACCTTTACTTACATTACATAATATAAGTATTGAAATTATACCTTAAAGTCCGGCTACAGACTATTAGAGTCACGGCATGAGGCATGAGATTTAAAACCGGGGAATTATACTTGTTACTTATAATAAATACTGATAAAATGATAATCGTTATCGAACAATACATATAGATAGACATTAAATCATTGTAATCAATATTGCTTATTATCTTTAAATATTGTAAAAGTACTCAACAATAATATAGATAAAATCAGTATTTCTTATCAAAACAATACCTAAGCACTTACTTACGCGACTTCACGTGAAGGTTTATTATTAGTTATACCTACCACTTACCTACCGTGTACGTACGAATGCTAAAAATGTAGGACACTAAAACCAAAGTTTATAATAAATTGAGTATCGATTTCGAAATTTTCCCAAAAATAACTAACTACCAACATAAAACATTCTACAAACATTTAAGACCTCCAACGATTGCAAAAAAATAAGCTTGTCTATGATTATATAAAGCCGGCGACACACTGTCTGCGCCGAATGGCTATTCAGCCAGTTACATTCACGGTTAATTTTTGCTACTACTAATGCCTTTAGGAGCGTCGCCTGACGTGGGTCCTTTCCGGTGGCACCTACAAAAGACAACCAATTATAAGAATTACGCGTCGCTGTCCTCTAAAAGGCTCTCCAGTTCGGCTTCCGAGTTTCAAAGAAACGCGTAGGATATAATATGGGATTAAATTAATATAGTTAATTCATAAAAATTTACACATAACTTGTGGCTGACGCACATGCGTGACGATGAGTAATAAATGTTATAATGCGATATTTTTAGGCGATAAATTGAATATGCCTTTGACTTATTAAGTTTTTTACAAACTATCAAAGAGAATCAGGTTTTTTGCGTTAAGGTCCGGCGGTTCCCCGCTGTGATCCGCCTTCAATTTCGTTTCGCCCTCACTAAACTGTCCTTCTAATTTTATATCTCTACATCCAGTACAAAACAAAATGTTTTTTTTTTAATAAAAAATATCAATAAAAGACTCCTTAAAAAACAAAATACGGTAGCCATTCATTAGAAAACATTGTTGATGGCTTTGATGGCTGGTTTAATATTCAAATCAAATTCTATAGAAAGTCATTAGCGCCCTTTGGGTGTCGAAATAGACCTATTCAGAAACGAATTGATTAAATGATTTGAGTGAATACACGTTAAGTGATGGTTTGAGATTAATGAGTTTCATACTTGCAAAGGTTACAATATATATACACTTTAACCAACCGTTCTAGTATAGATAAATTTAAAATGCAATATGATAGAAAAAATATTCACATTTTAGATACCAATATTATATATTTAATTAAAAAAAAAATTCAAATTGATGAACACAAAAATACACTTTGAAGTGTATACAACCAAATGACGTGTACCTAACGTATCCCACATGTAAGTGACGTGGCTTGTTATTACGACAGGGTTCTAAAGTGGCACACAAAATCATTTTGCTGACGGTACATCGCCAATGGTGGGAGCGGGTAGGTCTAGGTACCTATTATTTTATCGAAACACCTTTTTACGAAAGTTCGTTCGTTCTTTAGGTACCTACGCAGAATTTTTATTTCATTGACAGGCATTTCTCACCATAGTTTTATTTTGCAGTCGCAAGATATCTTGAAAACATAATAGTTTCAGCAGAAATAGCGTTCAATGAAATAAAATTTCATGAAACGTTACAATCGATGAAGTCAAATTCGATAAAATTATGGGTTACCGGTGGGAACATAAGCAGATTTCAGTACCAAAATGTAACCAAAACTTAAGAACCTAACCCTTTTGATATCAAAGCTACCTGTGTTAAATCTGGGTGCTCCTCTCATCATAGAGCCATCAGCCCGAGTTGCCTGATAAGGGTAATTAATCATCCACCAACCGCTGACCATTAGCCGGCTGCTGACTCACGCTGGCCGCAGCACTATTAAGTCTCAATGGTCTATCGGTTAAATAGTTTATACATTAATTCCAAAATTCGAGGCTTACAAAAATAAGCAGAAAATAATTTATACGAATGACCACCTAAGGCGACCAAGTGACTATGGTTCAGCTGTCGATACAGCCACGTGTGCTCGAGTAGTCTATGGTTAGTAAATTATCTGTGGTAATTGTCAAATGCAATAAATCGCGACGATACTGGTGGCGTGAATAAGACGTCACTCATTAGTCGACGGGTGTGACGTCTCTTTCACAACAACCGGCGGGGCGCCATTACTGGCGACCGGAATTCGCTCTATATTGCTTCAATCAATTCCCAACTTCCGGCGGATTTGTGGTGTGGGCGCGGGGTATGACGACGCAGATTAGAAAAGAAGAGTAGGTAGGTACTGCCCTCGAAAAATGGTCCAGTTTATCCTAACAGTAAAAGTAAAAAGGGGTTTTGCGATTTTTCGGTGTTACGTTCGGTATAGCATAATGGTAAGTGAGCAACACAAAAATTAAGCTAACTATCAAGACCCTCATTTTCATATTCATAAGACAATCGAAATAAATTAACTATGTAGGTACTAAATATGCCTTCAGTTAATGCCGATTATCTCTTCGAAATTGGGTGATTGGTTTTTCGATACATTCTTTTTAGGACGGTTTTACAGCCATTTCCAGCAAATTAGCAAATTAGTGTTTTTTAAATGTTAATTTTTTTTATAATGAAATTATGATTCATTGAACTTGATTTTCTTAGAATAACGTATGACCTGAAAATATAAATTGGTTGTGCATAAGCGTCTTGATTCCGCACGAGCCTGTCAAGACGATAAATAAATAAATCCACTAAGATGTTACTTCAAAATTACATGTCAAATCCCCTTTTCGAAACAAACCTATTAAGGTCTGTACACACAATTTAAAAGTTGTAATAGTGACCGAACACACGTCTAACTTTTTAAGTGACCGGGCGGCTGCGGCGAGCGTATCGATTTTCTGATTTACCTCCCCCTGCAGATAACGGGGACAGGTACGGCGGCCGGTACGTCTCACCATTACATTTTATACCCCAGTGTGAACAAAACATGTTCAACATTTACAAAAATAGGATGAAAGGGAACATCAAATTTAAAAAATGGAACTTTTTGTAGGGATAACATGCCTTGCTTTCTTTTGAAATTAGAATTAACCCTGACACCATAACTGGGCCTCTATTCTACTTTAACGTGTTATTAAATTGTTTTTAACTCGGCCGCCACTACTGTAAAGTAAATAATACCTATCGTAACGTTAACATGTCAGTAGAATACAGACCTTGAGAGAATCCCAGACGAAAATAAACAGATCACTCAATCTTCAACCACTTTACGATTTCTTTCCACATCTATTTTAATAAATATAATAACAACAATACAACCGATAAAAAAACTTAATAAAATAAAGTGTAGCATTAATACAAAAGACCGGCCCGTACAGTTTCCTTAGATTGGACGGCGATTTATCGTGCGGAAGCGCCGTTACTAGGTAATATTTCCGCCCCGCACTATTCATTTTCCCTTTTTTACGAAAAAAAGGGCGCGAGACGTCTTAATCGAACTGACTGTCCAAACTCAAATACCCAACTATAATTCAAACATCAAGCTAAACGAAATTCCTTGCTGAACACAGCTGCAATACTCAGATTATAAAAATATCTATTGGAGTTTTCTTCAACTGTAATATACGGTAACATAGTGTGGACACGGGAGGGATAACCGTCGTCGCCGCGGGAGATTGTCAGGGGTGTTTTACTAACTTTAGCCTCAGTTGCTTGTCTTTTAGATTTATTTAGATAAATTGTTTGGATTCCCGATCGGCTTGGGCGAAAATGGTTTAATCATAAAAAGTGCCTTTTAATTAATTTATTTAATTTACGGGTTGTTTTACCTCAAGTTAACATAACGGTGACTCTTTATTCAGAAATAATCTTTATAGAAAAAGATCTAAATCTACGGTCAGCTAAATCTTACATAACTTTAATCTTATCTTATCTTGTATTACTTAATATCTTACTTAATATTATAAATGAGAAAGTTTGGATGTTTGTTAGTCAACCACACTGCAACAGATCGGGATCAAACTTGGCACATATAGGTTAGGTCTTGAAATAGGACATATGCTACGTCATATCCAGAAAAATGAATAATTCCCGAGGGAATAGCGAATAGCGATAGCCGACTTTATGTTGACGGAGTCGCGGGCAACAGCTAGTATAGAATAAGTGTCGTGTGTACAATCTCACAGCGGAGGTCATTGCCTATACCTAGCTTAAGTATAACTATGCCAAATTAAATTATTTCCCCGCGTGGTTGCCGAGTTAGAATAGTGCCACTCCATGTTCTCCCGTAGATGTCGTAAGAGACGACTGTGGCTGTGTAGGCTGTGTAGTACTGTAAGGCGATAGGCTTGCAACCTGTCACTAATACACTGGTAAACATCTTAGCCTAATTGTGCAAAATGTGGTTACAGAATTATTAACAAGTTTTTAAAGTTGTTAGTATCTAATTCTGTAGCTCTGCCTACCCCACTCTGGGAATAAAGGCGGGAGCTTATGTATTAAATTAAAAAGTAAAACAAATATTACATAATACTACAGCGGTAGTCAGTTAAAAGCTTGTATATTTCAATTAATTCTATGTCTAATTTAATAAAGTATCGTCTAACGTAACAAAATGACAATAGACGGTGAACGGATAGAAGACGACCCTACGGAATCGCGACGTAACCCCAAAATGGTCGCATCCGCCGCCGATGATATATGCGGGGGCATTTCCTGACACCGGCCAGTAGCTACTTGATTTAGCGGAAAGTCAGATAAAACCTAATGCGCACAACAAAAAATATATCACAATACCCGCCATAAATATGACGGCCTGTCGTAAACCTTTATGTCTGTGCGTTGTCGCTGGCACGTGAATAATGGGACTCGCGCAAATAGAAAACTAGATGTTTGCGTTCGCGGGTCGCGCGTTTCGCGATTGATCACTTGCTCCGTCCTTGATCTATTAACGTTTAATCGTGGCACCATTACTATAATATCGAACACATTCGAGTTTAATTAGGTTATCTTGTGTGATGGTTACTTTGTCGCTTGAACTGAACGGAGCAGTCGCAGTTAACCTTTCAACTTGAATCCAACAATTGATAAATGAGTAGAAGTACTTAACTACTTGCTTGTGGTTTATTTATAGAGCACATGTAATTTGGATGGAATAACTTTTTATAAGAAGTTATTTCCACCAATTTTGCCAAAAAATCGTAAGTCTATAAATCTAATGAAGATATGTTTAACTTACGAATTTTGAAAGTGCCAATATTTAAATTGACTGGAAAGCAAGTATTTAATAAAAAAAAAATATGTTTTGCGGGTTTCAATGTATATTTAATGGTAAAGTAAAACCTTATAAGTAGTAAGAAAACTTATAATGCCTATACTCGTAGATACAGATATTACAGAATAAAACCTTTTAAAAATCCCATTGCACCGACCATCTTTCCTGGGACCTAAACAGTTCCCAGCGGGGGCCGCAAATTTATTCAAAATGTAATCCTAATAAGACCTTAACGACGCGATGACAGCAAATGAAAACGTTTGATCGCAGAGTTATTAATATTCGTTTGGTAACGTGTTTATTAGAGATATAAATCCAGCTCGGTGTTATTCTCGAAATCGCTCGTTCGAAACGGTTTTGATTGAACCCTACATACGCTTGGCTTCTACAGCTGCTCGTGTCTGGGACGTTCGTACAGAGGTTAAATTAAATGAGTTCAATATAGCGAATTCGCCTTGGCCATGTATGAGAATAGCACCCCAGGGTAGGGCGCGGCAGGGATACCGCAAAATGGCTGACGCGTGTTGGTTGAGCCCTAACGATGTTCTTCAGATCCTAGTCAATTATTTGATGACTTTGATTTACTTAGCGGATTAGCGAGCATACGGTTGGTTGAATATGGTTTAGGAGTTATAGTTAAGTTAGAACTACACACGTTGGAAACGTTATGAAGGTTATGACTTTATACATATAAAGCTCAAAGGTTAACGGGAAGAGATCCCTTAAAGGGATAAGTTCGTCTTTGTACATCCCTGTTATATTTTTGTCTATTTTATAATTGTTATCTCTTGTTTGTACAATAAAGTGTTTACATACATACATAGTACATACATACATACATACATACATAAATACTGACATATCGAATTATTGAGCTTATAATTGACATCGTCTAGAGATATCGTAAACGAACAGTTTTGTCTAAATGTTGATTTGTTAAGCAGGGAACGTGGTAGAACGGATAAACTTAGTAATTTCAAACACCAATCAGATGATCGGTTATGCTCTCGCATATAGATACCAGACACATAAAACAGTTATTAGATGTAGACCTACCTGAATCTGATGAGTAAGTGGCTACCATTTAATTCTCTAAAACGTATTTCAGGTGTCACCGAAAGCGCTTTTCTCCAAATCGGCGCGTTATCGCAGTTTCGAGTCGACTGCGCGCTGACCGCCGATACGCGGCCGTCCATCATGCCGATATTACGCTTACATCAACAATATTGTGTTTCATATGCTCGCTACCGACGATCACCCCACAACACACCCAAACGCCAGGGAAAAGAGTCGGTATTAGAAAACAGCTACCTCAAAAATCGATACACCCCGCAATCACAATTCTGACTTCGAACAAACTGTCAACTTCCTCGCCCTACCCCACAGCAAGGGAAACTAAACTTTGTACTTTTGTTTCTCGGTTGATAATGGTTTGTTTAAGTGTACCCTGGTATCTCCGTTTTGCTAATGGTATTTCATGTCCAGGTTACGGCTATAAAGAGCTACGTCATAACCACTTATTAATGACATGCGCCATTACTCGTACTGTGCCGATAAAGATAAGTAGTGGAATCTTCGGATCGACACGGTTAATGGAAGTGCGAAAATATTCATTGGGTTTCTTTCGTTTATAGATTTGAAGCTTGCTGCATGTACAGTCAACCAATTTGATTTCTAGGCCACTTTGGACTATGTTAAAGTGACGTTGTCAACCAAAACGTAAGAGACTCCCTATGATTTGGTTTACAATGTCACGTTGACAAAGTCCATAGTGGCCTAGGAATCAAATTGGTTGACTGTACAGGGCCAATGCTGAGGCCAAATACTAGTTAGTGAGGACCTCTAGATACTACACCTAACTAAATTAAGGGTAGAATTGCAAATCAAATTATTTATCAATAATTGAAGTGGTTTTATGATAATATTTCTGTGATTCAATATGTAGGTATATTCATAAGAGCAATTTTCAAATGTCAGTAGTCTTATAAACGGACTTTTATGAACACATTAAGGGCCTGTTGATTGATCAGTAGTTAAACTAACTAATTGTAAAAATTCGAAAGAGGAACTGAAAATTTGACACATTTCCTTGAGATTCCTTCAAATTTTCGATTCCATTTTCAAATTTTAACAATAAGTTAGTTTAACTACTGATCAAACAACAGGCCCTAATTCAACTATTCTTATCTACTTTAAACATCTTCAATATGTAAATTATTAACTTGCACGTACTAATTGCTAACTTTGTATGTACGAAAAACGATTGCTATTTGGAAATTGGTGTAGGTACTTATAACAAAAATCTCCAAGACAAGTCGAATGAGTTTTTTTGTACGGGCACATTAAAGAGCCACATCTTTGCTCAGTGTTCACTTAAATAGCCATGTATTACACACAAGCAATAAGCGGGCACTTACAAAAACAAACTATCCCACGTGTGTCAACGGCAGCTCCCGAAAGGCTGTATATATTTGTGTTCGCGCTAATCGGCTTAACCCCCGATTCTTTTCGACTATCGCCATACACCCATACACCGCACAATCGAAGGCGTTTCGAGAATTTATCGAAATTATTTCAAAGTTTGTTTGGCCATTGTGACTACCGACGACTCGAGTCTTTGTGAATGTTATTATTTATTTAATAACGTCGACATCGCTTTGTTGGGATTTCAATCGCGCGGAGGCGTTAGATTAGCTCATTGTGCGGCATTTGTCGGTATGCACCCGACGAAATACGCGGTAGACGTACAAGTTTCACTAAACTGGGATAGTTTTGATACATAAGTAGGCACAATAGAACTATTTGAGGCCTTTACTCGTGTTTAACTGATAAAGGCGTGTATTTCAATATGTGACTCACGTAAGTAGGTCCCTATAAAAATCATGTAAGAACATAGTAATTGTTGAAAGACGTAGATACGGGTGATGACTCATCATAAACAGTAAGTAAGTTAGATTAGCTTCTCGGTATGTATGTTTTTCTCTGAAATTAGCCGTGCAATCTACTTGATACACATTTATAGGGACCGTAGTTTAAACTATCATGAATCTGCAATGACTTAAAAAAATCTAGGATTATTGATGGGTTTTACTGGAACCGTGAATCTTCTTAGGGCAAGGTTAGGTTATGTTATTTTTATAAGTATCTACCGATACTTTATAGTCTGCGGTTTCAGCAAAAACACAATTGACAAGATTTCATATTTTCAAGACTTTAGTTTTATTCGTTTTATAGATACTGTTTGGAAGGAGGAAGAGACTAATAGTTTTAAATTTTCTCTAGAATGAATAATTATTTTATTAATAATTTATTAAGATGTACTTATTCTAAAAGGGCGTAACTTCATTTCTACGACACAATGGACATATTACGTTAGTCCAATCTGTATATAAAAAAGTATCATGTCAACCGATAATTCTCTAACGCCCACTTGCGTGGACCAGAGTTAGCGTCTTAACCCGAGGTTAGGCGGCAAACCACGTACAAAAGTAGACGCTTTAACTCTGGGTTAAGGGCTAACTCTGGTCCGCGCAAGTCCGCCTAAGGGCCACTTGCACGAAAAGTTTAACCCTGGGTTACACTAACTCGAGTTAAAATGACAGTTTTCGTATGAATCTGACGTCTACTAACTCGAGTTAGTGCCTTAACCCAGGGTTAGATTCTGCGTGCAAGTGGCCCTTAGGCGGACTTGCGCGGACCAGAGTATCTGTAGAGATCTATCCATCTGTCAATAGTGTTAATGTCAAATTTGAAGTATGACAGCTTTTTTTCTCGTGAAAAAGGCAATGGTATTATATCTATTCAGGCATAGTATTGGTAAAACTCGATATTTTTATTAACTTACTTGTAATTTTGTAAATAAAGAAAAATAATTCTAAATAAATATTTTGCCGTGTTCAGGAGGTAAAACCCTTTCGATTCGTATAGTAATTTGCAGGTGTCACCAAAATGAAATGTTGTCAATTGTGCTTGTAGCATTGTAGCATTGCAACTACATTAAGTACTCGACATTTCTGGCTGCACCAATACTTGAGTACGGTACAAGACTGTTAATGTCTTAACTTGGTACTAAGTAATTTCGTATTACAAAATTGAATGGAATTTACACTTGGTCACACGTAGGTATAGAGAATTGAGAAAAACATAAGCTGTAAGTAAGGGTTGCTCAGTGAAATCACGGAGGGAAATTTCCTAGTTTAAATATTGTAGATAGACAAATTAGCTTCATGCGGACAAAAATTGTTTTTTAAAAGTAAGTAATACTGCATATGATGTTTTCTTTTCACTGATCTCGTTACTAAATTTTTCTTAATAAGCATAATATTTTTTTTACATTTACCTAGATACATTTGTTATTTGTATAATGGTCCTTTAATTTAATATGTTACTTACCACGATTTACATTACAAAACACTTTATGTACATCAAAAACAATCCTTACAAAGAAACCGTACAATTAATAATTGTTGAAGTAAAAATAGTGTACGTGAATGATATTTAACCTACAACGCCGCAACTAGCACAAGTAATTTTACTAATAGAATGCAAGCTTTAGAAAAACCCGAATGCATTTTTTGATATTGTCGTCAACGTAATGTTATTATTTTGATGTCATTATTCTATTGTGGATGAGCAATTAATAGAGCGTAGTAACGAACTACCCGACGGTGCCATGGCACATCGGAAAATAATTTAGAACTATAACCCACATAATGTCCTTTACGATGTTGACGCACTGTAAGTAGGTAGTTATTAAGATCTATGTACTTAGTAAAAAAACAAATTTGTATTGATTTCAGAAGGCATCAATATAATAACTAATTGCAGTATAAATTGTTATGTTTTGAATCTATCTATTTAGGTATTTTGCCATTAAACTCTGTTTAAAATAAATTTTATAACTAGCCAGCAGACGTATCGGCTGAAATGATAAAATAATAATAATAATAATAAGCATTTATTTCGAACCAGAAATATACAGTTCATAGATGATATACTGATTTTATTGATTTCTCTGAAAAAATACTTAAAATCAAAGCCTTGCCGCCGTTTCACACACATTTAAAGACACAATTAACTAAGAACGACTTTATCGTCATTCACTGACTCTGATTGCGGCCGTTAGTAATAATAATTAGTGTGCTGAATAGAAATAGCAAAAATATCAACCATTCTGCGCTAGGTAACCTGTATAGCCAATAGATAAGTGTCTTCGTGTTAAATAGAACAGGTGAGGAGAGAACTTATCGCCTATAGGCACCGTAATCGGGTCGCAAGCTATCACGGCAGCTCGATTAGATAACGAGAGGCAAATGTTTAACTGGTAAACAATAGCCGCGGTGCAAACTACGTGTAGGTGTAACTGAGTAACGTACCTACAGGATTATAAACATTTACGTCAATCTAAGTGGCTAAGTGACAAAGGTTGCGTGAAACCAATGGATGCAAGCTGCGCCGGAGCAAGACCGGTCCTTGTGGCAAACCTTGGGGGAGGCCTATACCCAGCATTTATTATTTAGCTACTGTAATTTGTTAAATCGGTGCAGCCGTTCTCAAATGATGCGCTAACCAATGAACAGAAAGATTTTTTTTTTAAATTATTTTTTATTACTTATGTAGCAATTATGGTGGGTATTCATATCTTTAACCCGTAATTATTACCGCCACTATCTGGTTTATAAATAAACTAGCTTCTACCCACGACTCCGTCCGCGTGGAACTCGTTCATATCGTAGCTCCATATCAATTTTCACCCTCTATTTCACCCCCTTAGGGGATGAATTTCAGCAAAAAAGCTATCCTATGTCCTTTCCCAGGATTCAAACTATCTTTGCACCCAATTTCACCTAAATCGGTTCAGCGGCTTAAGCGTGAAGAGGTAACAGACAGACAGACAGACACTACATAAATATGTTGGTAGTAGGTACTGTCTAATCTAATGTAAAATGCCTATTTAGTGTGCCACTGCTGAGCAAGACCTGATTTCTCCACTCATCTCTAGATCTAGCCAATCCTTGCCAGCCTGGGGTGTGATTCTCTCAAAAACGCGATCGGACGAACGAACGAGTGAATGTCGCAGCGGCGAGTTTAAGTAGTCCCGTCAGAGTGATCAAAACACTTTTTAGCGCGTGCATTTTCAATTTGGCAGCATGGCTTCATCCAAATCATCCCGCCATCTTCTTTTTGATCAGCCTCTACTATGGCTGACGTTGACGTCACTGGGAACCAGTCGGGTGAAATCTTGTTCGTCGGCCCGGATGCAGTCGGCAGACATGTCCACTTCCTTCGTACATCGGTAATTCAACTCCTGGAGCGCATATCAGTGTTTTAAATGCATTCGGACCTATAATGCTATGCTCCATGACTCAATGGCAAACTTTGAGTTTAGCATTATACGTTTACGCACGTGATTACACGTTACGAGTAGATACTTATTTTAAAATAGGTACTATGTCTGATAATCAATTTATGAAATAAGCAATTCTAAGCTGCATCACTATTTGTATGCAAAATAATATTAGGCCCAACGATTTGATTTTATGCCATTTGAACTTAGTTACTCGTATTTCGAGCTAGTCTTATGATACTCGTACGTAACTATTAATACTCTTGACTCGAATGTGACTGGCATCGAGTTTCCTTTCTACCGTCTGAAAACGATTTTTTTTTCAGGAAGAAAAATCACAAATAACTGAAATTTAAAATTGTAGATATACAGGGTGACCTCTAAGACGTAATACAAAATTATATTTTCTGGATCTTCTCATGAGTACGATCAACTTTTACTATGGGACTAATATCGAAATCGGTAGAAAAAAATTGAATCTCCCATACTAAAAGCAATCAGCCGGTTTCACAATTTGTATGGAGACGTCGATTTTATGTTTACGTTTTCGAAGTTGGTCCCATAGTAAAAGTTGATCGTACTCATGAGAAGATCCAGAAAATATAATTTTGTATTACGTCTTAGAGGTCACCCTGTATGTGAGCTAAGGAGAGGCTAATTATAAATTATCTTTGTTATAGAAATGTTGTGTTAACTATTTTGTTTGCTACCTGACTTTGAATATTTAATTAATCTAAATAAGTACAGCAATAACAAAAAAATAAATTGTATGGGTTTGTGGTTTGGGTTGTGAAGTCAAAATACATTTTTAAATCAATTATTTTATTTTTCTGATAATAATTTATTCATTGATGTAACACAAAGTCATCATTTGGATTATCTACCAGTTTACTAGTAATTTACACCGGTCTCTTGGTTACATTATTATATTCTCCTGTGGATGCATGCGCTGGTTGATAAGTCGGCGCCTCGGCACACAGCAGAGCATGTCCCGAGATAAGATATGAAGCGATGATGAGACTGCCGATAGTCATCGTCGGTATGTATTTGCGTAACCGGATACATCTTCAGCTATATACAAACTATTTACATTTTATATCTATATAAATCCTAAACTACACCAAAATCCATGTAGTTACGTAAATTTATAAGTAATTTATTTGGAATATAAATAACTATTTTCTATACACGACTATAATAATACTGAATCTTACATCTAAATATTGCATTCTGATAAAATCTGGTCATTTCTCATAATTTTAATATTCTAATACTCCTCGAAGTCTTTATACATAAATATACACACTTCTAATAAGATGGAATGTACTCGATCACTCTAGTTAAGGCCTACTGCAAAAGCTATTCGACGTTCGCCAATAACAATTTATTCGATACACAGAATCGTCCAAAATCTTTCAATAAGTATTATAATTTAGAGCCTACTAAGACTTTAGAATGCCTAAATACAGATAAATAGGAACTCCAACCTTAATCCTGATTTATTATAAAAGCAGGTTTTAATAATTTACTATTCGAGTTTCGAACAGAACATTTCGAACGGATAATTTAGACGTTAGAAACTGTTAATTTAACCGTCGCGCAAGGTACGGGTCGTAGCGCAGGAGCGAGGGGTCGACTAGTTCACTCTGGGGGTGGTGGGGGGCGCTCTCACCACCAGCAGGGCGCGGGCTGGCCGGGGTGGGCGCCCGGCGCGTGCAGCGGCGCGTACGGCGGCAGGGCCATGCCCAGCGGCGGCAGGCCGTCCGGCTTGCCCAGACACGGCCTGCCGTCCTTCACCAGCACCGGCACCGCCACGCGCCGCGGCGAGCTCAGCCCCCCGACGTTCAACTCGTGCGCCCCCTTCTCCTGCACCGCCCCTCT